>JAMYXO010000490.1:2500-5000 GCA_033310375.1 Conus canariensis | reverse complement strand
GTCATGTCTTCCTTTGTCTTACTGTGGATCTTTATGTCTTCCTTGGTCTTCCTGTGGATCTTCATGTCATCCTTGGTCTTCCTGTGGATCTTCATGTCTTCCTTGGTCTTCCTGTGGATCTTCATGTCTCCCTTTGTCTTCCTGTGGATCGTCATGTCTTCCTTTGTCTTCCTGTGGATTATTTATGTCTTCCTTGGTCTTCCTGTGGATCTTCATGTCATCCTTGGTCTTCCTGTGGATCTTCATGTCTTCCTTGGTCTTCCTGTGGATCTTCATGTCTCCCTTTGTCTTCCTGTGGATCTTCATGTCTTCCTTGGTCTTCCTGTGGATCTTCATGTCTTCCTTTGTCTTCCTGTGAATCTTCATGTCTTCCTTTGTCTTCCTGTGGATCTTCATGTCTTCCTTTGTCTTCCTGTGAATCTGCATGTCTTCCTTTGTCTTCCTGTGGATTTTCATGTCTTCATTTGTCTCCCTGTGGATCTTCATGTCTTCCTTTGTCTTCCTGTGAATCTTCATGTCTTTCTTCCTGTGAATCTTCATGTCTTTCTTCCTGTGAATCTTCATGTCTTTCTTCCTGTGAATCTTCATGTCTTCCTTTGTCTTCCTGTGAATCTTCATGTCTTCCTTGGTCTTCCTATGGATCTTGATGTCTCCCTTTGTCTTACTGTGGATCTTCATGTCTTCCTTTGTCTTCCTGTGGATCTTCATGTCTTCCTTGGTCTTCCTGTGGATCTTCATGTCTTCCTTGGTCTTCCTGTGGATCGTCATGTCTCCCTTTGTCTTACTGTGGATCTTCATGTATTCCTTTGTCTTCCTGTGGATCTTCATGACTTCCTTGGTCTTCCTGTGGATCTTTATGTCTTCCTTGGTCTTCCTGTGGATCTTCATGACTTCCTTGGTCTTCCTGTGGATCGTCATGTCTTCCTTTGTCTTACTGTGGATCTTTATGTCTTCCTTGGTCTTCCTGTGGATCTTCATGTCATCCTTGGTCTTCCTGTGGATCTTCATGTCTTCCTTGGTCTTCCTGTGGATCTTCATGTCTCCCTTTGTCTTCCTGTGGATCGTCATGTCTTCCTTTGTCTTCCTGTGGATTATTTATGTCTTCCTTGGTCTTCCTGTGGATCTTCATGTCATCCTTGGTCTTCCTGTGGATCTTCATGTCTTCCTTGGTCTTCCTGTGGATCTTCATGTCTCCCTTGGTCTTCCTGTGGATCTTCATGTCTTCCTTGGTCTTCCTGTGGATCTTCATGTCTTCCTTTGTCTTCCCGTGGATCTTCATGTCATCCTTTGTCTTCCTGTGGATCTTCATGTCTTCCTTTGTCTTCCTGTGGATCTTCATGTCTTCCTTTGTCTTCCTGTGGATCTTCATGTCTTCCTTGGTCTTCCTGTGGATCTTCATGTCTTCCTTGGTCTTCCTGTGGATCTTCAAGTCATCCTTTGTCTTCCTGTGAATCTTCATGTCTTCCTTTGTCTTCCTGTGGATCTTCATGTCTTCCTTGGTCTTCCTGTGGATCTTCATGTCTTCCTTGGTCTTCCTGTGGGTCTTCATGTCTTCCTTTGTCTTCCTGTGAATCTTCATGTCATCCTTTGTCTTCCTGTGGATCTTCATGTCTTCCTTGGTCTTCCTGTAGATCTTCATGTCATCCTTTGTCTTCCTGTGAATCTTCATGTCTCATTTGTCTTCCTGTGGATCTTCATGTCTTCCTTGGTCTTCCTGTGGATATTCATGTCTTCCTTGGTCTTCCTGTGGATCTTCATTTCTTCCTTGGTCTTCCTGTGAATCTTCATGTCTTCCTTTGTCTTCCTGTGGATCTTCATGTCTCCCAGAACGGAGAATGTTGTTCCACAGACAAGCTGGGAAATCCGCTTGTTCATTACTCATCGTCATCTTCCACCCGTTGGTGTTATTTGTTTGCTGATTTTTTTCTATGTCTTTCTTTCGTTCGTTCTTTCTCCTTCTTTCTTCCTTTCATTCTTTCTGTCTGTCTTTCTTTCTTTCTTTCTCTATTTACGTACTTATTTTTTTCGGTCAAAGGGAAACTTGGTAAACTTGGAACACATTTAAGCAACAACAAAAAAAGAAACCCATTGCTTATAATAAAGAAAGAAAATTAATCACTTCGATAGTTAATTTCACGGAGAATTTAAAAAGTCAACACAAATTAAAGTTTAAACAGTAATGGATTGGAAAGTGATACAAATAAATTCCTGACGCTTTTGAATCGCAGTGAACACAGTCACACAGATCTATGGGATGTTGCGATTTTATGGCGAAAAAAGAAGAATATCAGATAAATGAGAAGAAGTAACGAAGGGAAAAATAAGAGTTGTAAACACCTTACTGCTTATAAAGACGAACACGTAGGATAACTCTTGCTCCCGTAATGAAATACATACTGGCCCATAACTCCAAACGAATGGGAGCAAGAGTTACCCTGCCTGTTCATTATAATCCTGTTTACTTGCTCAATGCCTCATTAAACATTTCATACCTGATTTT
>JAMYXO010004904.1:15000-16522 GCA_033310375.1 Conus canariensis | reverse complement strand
CCCCCCCCCCCCCCCCCTCCGCGAAAAACGGGCCCAGTTCCAATTTTTGCTGGCCTACTGTGTATCCCCCACCACCATTTCCAACCCCCCCCCCCCCCCCCCCCCCCCCCCCAAAAACCCCCTTTTGAAAATTTAGGGCCCATTTCCTATCTGTTTCCCGGCTACTGGTCATCCCCCACCCCTTTCCAGACCCCCCCCCCCCCCCCCCCCCCCGGCCACTTCCCAACCCCTCCCCCTTTTCATCCACCCCTTTTTTCCCTGCTTTTTCACTGAGTTTTTTGTGGCGGGGGTGCGAGAAAAGGAAGTGTTCGGGGGTGTGTGCCTGTGCATCGTTCGCCTTTGTGGTGTAAAAGTGGGGCGGGTGTGCGCGTGTTTGTTGGTGTGTGGGTTTGGGGGTTGAAAAGCCCCCCTGCGTGTTCAAAAGTATAAAAGACCGGGTTGTTGAAAAAAAAAAAAAAAAAATTGTTTTGGGGGCTTTTGTTTTAAAAAATTTAAAGGGGAAAAGACAACAAATTCGTTTGGAAGAACCATAAAATTTTTAAAAAACACACTTTCCCCATCACCACAAAACATGGCGAAGTTTTAAACTTCATTTAAAGGCCCACTTTTTTACAAAATTTCATTGAAGCGCGCGCGGCGCAAACACACACACCACACACACACACACCACACACCACACCACGGGGGCCCCGCGCGCACCACGCCCAAACGCCCCCACGCCCACACACACACACACACAAAAATCAGTCTAACATTGAAATAAAAATTTTTTGAATATTTGAGGGGGTTTTTCTTTTTCATTTTTTTTCCCCCAAAACTTTCTTTTTTTCCCCGTTCATGCTTTTTTCTTTTTTTTCCCTTCTTCCTCTTTTCTTCCTTCCTTCCTTCCTTTCTTTTTTTTTCCTTTTCCTTTCCTTCCTTTTTTTTCTTTCTTTTTTCCTGTTTTTCCCTTCCCCCTTTTTTTCTTCCTTCTTTCCCCCTTTTTTTTTGTTTTTTTTTTCCTTTTTTTCTTTTTTCTTTTTTTCCCTTTTTCTTTTTTCTTTTTCCCCTTCTTTTTTTTTTTTTTTTTTTCCCCTTTTTTTCTTTTTTTTTTTTCTTTTTTTCCCTCCCTTTTTTTGTTTTTCCGTTGTTTTTTTTTTTTCCCTTTTTCCCCCTTTCTTTTTTTTTTTTTTTGGTTTTTTTCCCTTTTTTTTTTTCTTCTTTTTTCCCTTTTTTTTCCTCCTTTCTTCCTTTTTTCCCTTTTTTTCCTTTTTTTTTTTCTTTCCCCCTTTGTTTGTCTCTTTCTTTCTTTTTTCAAGCTTGGGTTTGGACAACGCATCATGAGCTAGCTGACGCGATCTTGTTTTTGGGGGTGTGTGGTGTGTGTGTGTTGGTGGTTGGGGGTGTGTGGGTGGACAGGATTTGGGGGTGTGTGTTGTTTGGTGGGGGGTGGGGGTGTGTCCCCCCGGGAGAGGGATGTGCTGCGCTGCAGCGGGGAAAGGGGCCCCAAAGGGCCCAAAAGGGAAAGGCACTCTGTTTCCCA
>JAMYXO010004904.1:0-5000 GCA_033310375.1 Conus canariensis | reverse complement strand
TGGCCAACAAGAGAGGAGAAGTCTACTGTGGAAATTCAATAGTTCCCTATTAAAAGACATGAAATATGTAGAAGAAATAAATAATGTAATCAAAGAGGTAACTGAAGAGTACGCAGCCCTACCTTATTGTCGTGATTCCATAGAAAATATAGCAAAGTTTGATCTGCAGTTTGTTATCTCAGATCAGCTGTTCCTGGATACACTGCTGATGAAGATTAGAGGGAAAACTATTGCATACGCAACAATGAAGAAACGTGAAACTTTAAAAAGAGAAAAAGAACTTGAAAAAAATATAGAACAAATTGAAAGAAAGGATTTACATACTGATGTAGAAAAAACAGCTCTTGAAAATTGCAAACAAGAACTGGTCAGCTTAAGACATAAAAGAATGGAAGGTGTCTTGCTGCGTTCAAGGGCAAGATGGGTTGCCGAAGGGGAAAAAATAACAAAATACTTTTGCGGCCTTGAAAAAAGGAACTATGTAAGTAAAAATATAATGAAACTTACATTAAGAGACAGTACAACGTTAACAAATGATGATGACATTGCTGAGGCAGTGAATTCATTTTACAAAAAATTATATTTGGAAAGAGTTGTAGAACAGTGTGAAATCTCAAGCCTTACTGACCAACTGCCACAATTAACGGAACAGGACAAAAATACTCTGGAGGGGAAAATAACTTTAGAAGAGGCTGGATATGTGTTAAAAAATATGGACAACAATAAAAGCCCTGGAAGTGACGGTTTCACAGCTGAGTTCTTTAAGTTTTTTTGGTTACAGTTAGGGTCATATGTCGTAAGATCTTTAAACGAAGGGTTTGACAAAATGGAACTATCCACTACCCAGAAGGAGGGGGTCATTATATGCATTCCGAAAGGGGATAAACCCAAAGACCAAATAAAAAACTGGAGACCAATATCGCTTTTGAATGTAGTGTATAAAATTGGATCTGCGTGCATTTCAAACAGATTAAAATATGTTTTAAGTTCAATCATAAGTGAAGATCAGAGTGGCTTTATACCAAATCGATACTTAGGAGATAACATTCGACTTATCTACGATCTCATGGATTACCTTGTTAAAACTAGAAAACCTGGGCTATTACTATGCTTAGACTTTGAAAAAGCATTTGATAGTGTTGACTTACAATTCATGTTTAAGGTCTTAACAGCATTTGGTGTAGGCCCTGACTTCTGTCGATGGATTAAAACTTTTTATAAAAACATTAAATCAACAGTTTCTGTCAATGGCAAGCTAACTAGCTGGTTTGCCATTGGGAGAGGTTGTAGACAGGGCGACCCGATATCACCATACTTGTTTGTTATGTGCGTTGAAGTGTTAGCACTCATGATAAAAGAAAACCAAAATATTCAAGGCATCAAAATTGGAAATACTGAACATAAAATAGCACAATACGCAGACGACACAGAACTTACTTTAGAGGGAGACAGAAAATCGTTTGAAGAATCAATCACAACCATTGAAAAATTTGGAAGAGTATCTGGGCTTGTATTAAACACAGAAAAGACGATAGCAGTATGGCTTGGAAGTATGCGGAACTCAGCACTGAAATTTCTACCACACCTGAAGATGGAATGGAATCCAAACCGTTTTAAGATTTTAGGGGTCTGGTTCACGAATGATTTAAAAGAATGTGAAGTTGTGAATTTTGAGGAAAAGTTCTCTGAAATAAAATCATTATACAGAACTTGGCTAAAAAGACAAATTACACCACTTGGTAGAGTCGCAGTTCTTAAGTCGCTAGTGCTATCAAAAATTGTTCATTTATGGATATTGTTGCCAAATCCACCTGACCGTCTTTGTGAGGAAATTCAAAAATTAGTGTTTAAATTTGTATGGAATAAAAACAAAGATAGAATAAATAGAAAAACGTCTGTTAAAAACATCAATTCGGGGGGTATGGGTATACCCAACATTAAAAAATATCTGAACGCGTTGAAACTAACGTGGATTCGTAAAATACAATCCAGTAACCATAAATGGAAAGAACTTCTCAGACTTCAGTATCCGAATATTGACAGAATGGAAAACATAGGGTCCGATTTGCCGAACCACGGCTGTGTAAATACATTCTGGAAAGATGTTTTTAAAGCATACAAAGAATTTGGAGAGGTAAAACATGTCAAAACTGTAGAAGATTTTTGTTCTGAACCGGTTTTTTGTAACAATCATATTAAAGTTGAGAAAAAAACAGTTTATTATAAAAACTGGATCAGAAATAATGTACTTTTTGTAGGAAATCTTTTGGATGACAATGGCAACTTCTTCACATTCCAATCTTTCACAGAAAAGTATGGCGTGTTCAGTAATTTTGTTACTTACCATGGAATCATATGTGCTGTGAGAAAATACGCAAGAGAGACAGGACTGAAACTGACGCACAGGGCCTCGAATTTTTCTAACCAATTACTGAATAGAATCAAAACAGCTCCTAGAGGAGCAAGGTATTATTATGACATCTTAATGGAAGATGCAAATGAGCCTAAGTGTTGTAGTAAGTGGGAAGAAAGGCTAGGAACTGAGGTCTGTTGGCTCAAAGCATTTAAGAAAATTGGAAAAATAAAAGATATTAAACTGAAATGGTTCCAAATTAGAGTAACTCATAGAATTTTGGGAACAAATGTAATTCTTCATGAAATGAATATAACCAATTCAGACAAATGTTCGTTCTGTCATAACGAAAAAGAAACAATAAGACACATCTTTTGGACCTGTGAAAGGACAAAACATTTCTGGAGGACATTTCAAAATTCGATAAATGAAAAATGTGACAACTCAAACATATCGCTAACAGAAAACATAGTTTTATTTAACTGCGATAACCATTACAGAGCTGACAAGGTTTTCGACCTAATTCTGCTGTTAGCTAAATATTTTATATACAAATGCAAATGTGAAGGTAAACAACCTCAATTCATTCAGTATATTTCATATCTGAAAAGAAGATATGAAATTGAAAAATATGTCTGTCGTATTGATATGTCTCAGAAAAACTGTCTGGCTCAATGGGCAATGTATCTACCACTTTTTGAATAACCTGCTGATCCTCATCTTCTTAGAATTACTGTCATGGATCAACACCGTGTGTATTTGTATATAATGTATTCTGCCAAATTTACCGGTGCATGAATGTTTGTGTACTGTCTGTCTCTATGTTAAAAAAAGAAACAATTAAAAAAATGTTAAAAAAAAAAAAAAACTTTATTATGATGATGTGCCGTTTATCTCCTCTTTTTGACCCCCTCCCCCACCCTCCCGTCCCCGACCCCGTCAGTTGAATAACTATATTATGATGTGCCGTTTATCTCCTCTTTTTGACCCCCCCTCCCCCACCCTCCCGTCCCCGACCCCGTCAGTTGAATAACTATATTATGATGTGCCGTTTATCTCCTCTTTTTGACACCATTCCACACCCACCCCCACCCCCTCCCACCCTCACCCCGTCAGCTGAACAACTTTATGATGTTGTCCTGTTTGTCTCCTCCGCCCCCACCCCCCTTCCCCTTCTCCTCACCCCGTCAGCTGAACAACTTCATGATGTTGTCCTGTTTGTCTCCTCCGCCCCCACCCCCCCTTCCCCTCCTCCTCACCCCGTCAGCTGAACAACTTCATGATGTTGTCCTGTTTGTCTCCTCCGCCCCCACCCCCCTTCCCCTCCTCCTCACCCCGTCAGCTGAACAACTTCATGATGTTGTCCTGTTTGTCTCCTCCGCCCCCACCCCCCCTTCCCCTCCTCCTCACCCCGTCAGCTGAACAACTTCATGATGTTGTCCTGTTTGTCTCCTCCGCCCCCACCCCCCCCCCTTCCCCTCCTCCTCACCCCGTCAGCTGAACAACTTCATGATGTTGTCCTGTTTGTCTCCTCCGCCCCCACCCCCCCTTCCCCTCCTCCTCACCCCGTCAGCTGAACAACTTTATGATAATGCTCCGTTTATCTCCTCCGCCCCCACCCCCCCTTCCCCTCCTCCTCACCCCGTCAGCTGAACAACTTTATGATAATGCTCCGTTTATCTCTTTTTTGCCCTCCCCCCAGCTCCCCTCCCCCCCCCTTCCCCTCTACCTTTCGCCCCCCCCCCCCCCCCCCATACCCTGTTCTTGTGTCCATGTTCAGTCCTATAGATTTGGATTCCACAGGGATCTGAACCTGGACAACGTTCTGATTGGTGAAAATGGTCACGTGGTTCTGTCCGACTTCGGCCTCAGCTTGCTGCGTGACCCGGAGGACATCAGCATGGTGTGTGACCCCTGGCCTGAAGCTGTCAACACGCAGTTCCCTGCCCCAGAGGTGAGTGAGTGACAGTTCTTCTCTTCCAGGTTTGTGAGCTGTTGTTGTTGTTGTTTTTGTTGTTGTTGTTGATGTTGTTGTAACTGGTCCCAGAACCAAGCCAGGACCTCGGGTGGCACTGCGCTGATGAACGGCGCTACAGCCTTCTTTGCTCACCTCTGGTGGTTTGTGGACAAATGCCTGGTTTGCGGCAAAGGAGAATGTCCTAGGTTACAGGCTCCCCGTTGGTGTTGTGATCTCACTAATTGGCACTCTTCACGACGAAAAAAAAACCCGTTTACTGTCCGTGAGAGCGCCAGGCAATAACGCAGACACGAAAAGGAGGGAGAGGAGGGAAGCGGGAGGGGAGAGGAGAGAGAGGGAGGGGGCCTCTAAACTAGGACTTTGCATTAAAGCTCTTGTCTACCCGCTCAGCTCTAGTAACAGTCTGTCCCGCCTTCCCTTGTCTGCCCAATGTTTTCTGTTTCCCCTGCACTTTTTCTTCGGAGGACGATCTTGGAGGGTCTGACGGATCTTGTCACTGACTTCATACCACTAAGGTGTAGGGCGAGGGCTCTGGATAGGTGTTTGGCATTTGGCGCTCTCTTGGCCTGCCTGGGTCAACGGAAATCGCGGGCTGTCCACCTCCCCCACCCCGTCCCTCTAAATCTGTCACACATTCTGGCTCCAGGAGCCCGATCTCGGTAAAACCCC
>JAMYXO010004903.1:0-16525 GCA_033310375.1 Conus canariensis | reverse complement strand
CTTCCTGTCTTCCAGTCTTCTTTACTCCCTTTCTTTCGTTCTTTCTTCCTGTGTATCCTGTTTTCTCTCCTTTTTTCTTTCTTCTGCCCCCCCCCCCCCCCCCCCCCCACACACACACACAACTTTCAAAGTTGCTTTCTTTCCTTTGTATCTTTCTCTCTTGATTTCTTTATTAAAAAAGTCGTTCGTCAGTTATTTCCTATTTTTTGCTGGATCTCTTTTGTCCATGTTGCTGTTGTTGGTTGCTGTCATTTCGTAATCCCACCACTGCTTTCTTCTGTCTATCTCTGTTTGTCTCATTCTTTTGTCTGTACTCGTCGCTGTGCCTCTTGTGTCTCTTTGTGTCTGTCTGTCTGTCTGTCTGTCTGTCTGTCTGTCTGTCTGTCTGACTCTCGTATTTCCTCTCGGTCTGTTTGATCTGTCTCATGCTGTGTTACATTTGTGTGTGGTGTGTGTGTGTGGTGCGTGCGTGCGTGCGTGCGTGCGTGCGTGCGTGCGTGCGTGCGTGGTGTGTGTGTGTGTGTGTGTGTGTGGTGTGTTCTTTTTGTCACGTTGTCTGGGATATTGCTTTTGACCAATTCCCTTCTTAATTAGTGAAATGCCATTAAAGAGTGCTGAAGATGTCTTATGTGTCATGTCCAATCAGTGATTACGGGACCTAATTGTCATCTTAACTTATTATTGACGTCTTTCTGACAAGATAACAATAATAGTGTGTGTGTGTGTGTGTGTGTGTGTGTGTGTGTGTGTGTATGTGTGTGTGTGGTGTGTGTGTGTGTGTGTGTGTGTGTGTATGGGGTGTGTTGTAATGTGTGTGTAGTTGTAGGGTGTGTATATGTGTGAGTGTGGGTGTCAGCAACACGGTGCCACAGACCAAACGGGCCTGGCGAGGCAGGAACTGACACAAGTTTGTGCTTTCTGTAGTAGCTTCCGTGTTCTCTGCTTCGCCGTCCGTTCAAAGCATTCCAACATATTCATAGACTATGGATGACAACTTCAGAACCCAAGGAATAATATGAAACATGTCACACTGGATAACGTTGTCGCTGTAAGACATTGTTGGTGATTAAAATCGGAGAATGAACCCGCAGTGAACGAGTTTGTGTCCAATGTTTCTCTATTGCGATGAGGAACACCAAACAGCATGAACTCTTTTTGTCATGACTGAACAGCAGGCGTTTCAGTCTGTTCACACCTGTAGATGTGATTCTCCAAGACTATCTGAGCGGAGAACTTGGTCTTTGAAAAGAAGTACCAAACACAACTGGCTTTCCTCCTCGTCTGGCTGTCGACATTAGCTCTGGAAAAAATACTCTGTGGAAACGGACCAATAATGTCTATACATTTTCAGTTGTATTTATCATGGACATGGAGTCATCAACAACATGTCGATCGGGAAGTCTGAATTTCGTAGAGTGACAATTAGCGCACATCTCCAACAATGACACAAAGTGGAACGAAGAAGACGACTGTTCCAGACAGGTCGGCATCGTCAGTCATGTCGTAGAGTCGCAAACTTGTGCGGAAAAGATCGTAGGTATGCGATGCACGAAATGAGAGCTTACGGACTTGACTTGGAACGTACGTTTTTGATTCGACAGTTTTTCTCACAAACTTTTGGGAAATCAAGAAATAGTCCAGGTTTGGTTGGCGAAAGATGAAAAATGGCGCCGAAAGGATTATGCAAGATACCAGTTTAGGGAAAATATGGGCTTTTTGGTCCAAGGTATAAAGTACATTCATTGTTGTGACTTCAGCGACGTATACATAATAATGATATAGGTTCCGAGGCACTGACATGTTAAAGAGTCAACACGAAATAATCCAGATTCATCAATCAAAGGAGGTCAGACGGAAGGTAACTCCCGAACAAATCATGTTAACTGGCGGGCGAAGGAGAAAAAGAGGTGCCAAAATCGATCGTGCAAAATACCAGTTTAGTTTTTAAAAAATATGGGCTTTTCGGTCCAACACAGTTGTAAAGAATTAAGATACATTTATTTGTGTGACTTCAGCGACATAGACATAATAATGATGAAGGTTCTGAGGCATTCCCATTTGAAAGAGTTGACACGAGCTAATCCAAGACTGATCAATCAGGGGAGGTAAGGGGAAGGTAACTCCCGAACAGAACATTTCATTTGCCTTGGGTCACCACGAGAGAGGTGCCCATTTGAGCATCCGGCTACGAAGACCTTCACTTGCTGATGTATTTGTCAGTTGTTCCTGTAGAGAACTATAAAATAGGCATTCTGGCTCACCCGGCTCCGCTGTTGCTCCGCCGGCTTACCCAGAATGCCTATTTTATAGTTCTCTAATAGTAAACACTTTACAAACATACATAATGTGTAGGATTATCTGTTTTTAACACTAATTTAGAAAACTTTTGAGACTTAAGTTTTTGCTTAATCCTTCGTTTTTCTTGATCGTTTTCAATAACATCATTTTCACGCATACATTCATCAAATGCATCCTTATCTTTCATGTGGAATAAAACTACGGTCTTTAATTGCTCTCTAAAGTCTTTTAAAACTGAGTTATATTTCTGACATAAAATCCACACACTTATCCCAGCATGTCTCCTGCTAAAAGCCAGTTTTGATAAAGTATTTCTTTTTCTAACTATGTCTCTTTCTGCCGAACAGTCATCTATAATAAATAGTGTCTGCGTTCCCTCAAACTGTCTATAAAAGTGTTCTAAGCACTCGCTAAGTTTATTGCTGGGATCAATCAAATAGATTTCATCATCCGTCCATATAAACCTTCTGTCGTGATATGCTTTGTTCCACTTTAATGTTGGACAGAAAATTACAATATGATCAAAATTATAACTATAAACTGTTTGTAATAGGTCGAGGACAAATATTGTTTTTCCACAACCAGTCTGTCCACAAATCAATGAACAATGAGGGGTTTTTGTCATAAAGTTTAACATCGGCATTGACACCAAAGTCGTCTGCTCCATAGTTTTAAAACAGAATTTAATCTAATCCAGTTATTGTTTTTATCATACTCTCTGTCAAAACTTGTTCAGTATAATAAAACCCTATAAGGCCCAAATGTGTAAGATTAATCCAGTTTAGTTCTGTAAGATCGTTTCTATTTAGACTAATATCAATTTTGTTGCTTGTTGTTATGACCTTAATATCCTCGCCATTGTAAAGAACAACGACAGTAACTTTAAGTTTGTCAACGTCTAAGTTTTGCCAGCTAATAAGAATTCCTTTCATAAGATTGTCACTGACGCCCAGAGCTCCATTTCTTGCCTCATCTTTTAAGACAGAAATTTTAAATATCATTGTGAACGTGTCTCCTAATTTTGTGCGTGGAATGAACTGTAATTTTGTAGAAGCTTTCTTTAAAACCGATTCTCTTCTGTGGAGGATGTACTGTTTGTCCCCAAACGGCTTTATTTCGATCTCTTTCCGACTGTTGTCCTCTGGCATAAGACTTACATGTAAAGGGCCAGAGTTCAATGCTTTTCTGAAACTTTTTTGACGGTCAAAAAATGTAAATGGGCTTAAGAATTCAAATTTTATGTCCCATTCTAAATATGGTTCTAAGTGCCATTTGTTGTCAGTTTTTCGAACAATTTTATATTCATACTGACCCGCATTATTTGCTTCTACATTGCGTAGTTGTTCTAGTTTAGGAAACCTTTTGCTGTCGCTAACCTCTTTGCGTTTATAATAACCATCTTTAGTGTACTCAAAACCATACAAAGTGCCTATCTCACCGTTCTGTTCAAAGTCCTCAACGTCTGCAAGGTCTTTTAATTCTAAAGTTACACACCTCTCAGGCGCTAATGTAACTCCTGATTCTTCTGGTCCACGTGACATTTTTTAAAACAACGTATTATTTTATTTCTAAAACAATGTGCAGGTTATCACATTTCACGACTTTCCCTATTTTATCTGTGATCTTTATATTAAATGATCTGACCCTCCCACAAGCTAATCTTTTAAACTGTAAATTAGGGAATTGTATAATTTCATAATCGCAATATGCAGCTTTCCCTGATGGAAGAGCTCTTAAAACAGTTGAGGGCCTTCCATCATATAAGTTTTCATCAGTGCTCAGCTCGTCCAAATGAACATAGAGTAATGAATGTAATGCAAGATCGAGCGGATATTCTCCCTCATAAGTAGTTTCGATCTGATGTAACTCTAAAACCATGATTGTCAGTTGCAAAGCCTAACATTTTAGCTAGCTCTACATCAAAAAGGTAATGGTCTACTTCTTCTTCAGGTTTGAATGTCAACATTATTTTCAAATTTGCATTGTTAAGTTTGAGAGTAATGTCGAAGTTACTCATTGCTTCTTTTAGCGAGCAAAACCCGTAATAACCATCAGGTATGGTTAACTGGCTAACTAAGTTTCCTCTATTATCAAATTTTGTAATCTTATTATTCTCCTTGGATTCAGTTATATTAAACCATACGACTTTGTAAAAAATTTCATGGAGTGCGACCCTTTGGGTTCCGCAGTTATTATCAATAGCATATTCTAAAAACGAAGGACTGTCTTGAGTTGTTATTGTTACAAACATTTTTAAAACAAATTTAAAAATGAGTGCATTCAAATATACTAATGCAAAATATTCTGTCGGGCCGCACTACAATCTTAAAAATATAACAACTGACACCCTTGACATTTCTGTGACTCAGTCTGACGCCTTTCAAGTAAAGGTTAGTACTCCATTGGATCGTTATCTTAACCCTCCTATTAAAAAAGACTACATCGCGAAAGTGTGGTTCAGTCATCCGATGCAGTTTTATCAGAACCAGTTAAACTTTGCTGTGTTTTGTGCATCAACTGGGTGTGGAGTGTCGTATGCTGATCATTTAAATCATCCTGATCCTTTGGTGAGGTCAGTGTATAGATTTCATTTTTATTACACCTTCAGACGTATTTTATCTGAACTGCAAGCACCATTACCAAATGACAAAACGTTTAATCCATTCAGCAACAGAATAGATTACAAGGCTTTTGAAAGGATCTGTAACGAATTTGATATTGACCCAAAGACAGACTTTAGACAAAAGTTGGATCTTAATCATGGTTTAGGCACCCTTTATTTTTGGGGCGTGCACAGAAAGTATAACTATGATTGGAATCCTCCTTACACATCTTTTTCTTCAGGCACAACTGCTCACCTCGGGTCCATAGAGCAAGAGCATAAAACAGCATGGACAACATTTATTTTGGATACTTCTAAGGGCCTAACAAAAGCAGGAATAGAACGAATAAACGACTCTATTCGTACTTATGTTTGGTGTTTGCTAGGTTCGCAAGCACAAACGAGATCAAACATAATTGATCCTTCTACTGGCTTTGACGCCCAAAAACAGTATTTAGCAAATTTAGAGGATTCTATTAATTCTGCAGTTGATTTGCCTTCAAGTATTAAAAGGTACCAAAATGTTTTGCAATACGCAAGATCGAAAGTAGACTTTGCTGTCGGCACTGGTTTATACATGCTGCCTTCTGACCTCAGACTTCAGATAGGAACAATAATAAACTATAATAATGAAATCCTTGTGGCTGGCAATGAAGAGAAGGTCGGAAAAAACGACATAAATTCTAAGCCAGCAATAGCAATAAAAAAAGAAGTCCCAATCCCCGTGGCCCCCTCAAAACCCCATCCAATCCCCGTGGCCTCAAAAATAATGACCATGAATATGAAAAGACGGCACTTGTTATTGGATTAACTGCCCTAGGATTACTTGGTCTTTATCTTACTATAAAGTAACCCAACTATTAAGACAACTAATGTCCATAAGTGCTCAGCCATAAAACCAACTACTTTACTTGCGGCAGACAAAAGCCAGCTAACGATCCCTCCTATTATACCAGGCAAAGAATCTATTGCCTTACTGGCTAATTTTTTTAATAAACTTGCAAGATGATCAAGTTGTTTTTTACCCATGATTTATCAGGTGGAGGAGATGGTGGCGGAGGCACTAACCCTTGCCCACCGCCGCATGTAATAGCCAACACCAGTGTACTTATTGCAAATCCTAAGGCTGTTATAACACTTGCTAATGTGATTCCTTGCTCTCTAAACAGTGTTCTTATTCGTTCTGCTAGTGTTGTGTCTTCATATAAAATTCTTTGGATAGTTTCTCTTATTCTGCTCACTTGAGTTCGTAATTGTTCTCGGTTATTAGACAACACTTCTAGTCTTGCTGATCTCTCTTGTTCAAGATCTTTTAGTCTTTGTGTTATTCTTTCTTTAACACCAGGTCCTAAGTTGTGGTCATCAGCCTCAACTAGTTTTTTTTTTTCTCTTTTTATATGCTCATCTAGTTCACCCAGTTTTGCTAAATTGTTTGTTAATTCGCCTCTGATGCTTCTCAAAGCATGATCAAGGGCCGTTATTTCTCTCATAGGTAGCGGCGGATCGTTTATAGTTTTTAATGCTGTTTCTTCTGAAAAACTGGTTTCTGCTTGTATTATTTCGTCTGCTGTTGGGCTTAAATCTTTAAGGGTATGTTTTGAATTTGGTTTTCTGTTGGGAGTTTTTGTAGTGTGTTTTGAAGTTTAGCAACTGCTTCCCTATCTAATTTTGGTTTAGTAATGCCAAGGCGATTTTGATCGCGCACACTGAGTCTTTGTCTAATTGTACTCTTAGCTAAAAACTTTAATGGGTCTGGTTTAGTTGTAAGCTGAACAAGTTGCCCTTGGTCGTTTTTCACAGACAAATGGCCATCTTTTAATTCAAAATCAGGGTCTATAAATTCGGGAGGTTCTAGGCCTAAACTTTTGTAAAATGCTTCGGCCCTTTCTTCTGTTAATTCACGCTGCACTGAGCGCGATGGTTGTGTCAAAGGAGTCATTTCACTCATGTCGTCTCCAGGATCAAAAACATCATAATCTTCTTCACCTTCAATGCCTGCCATGTTTTTAAATAATTAACTTTTTATTTTGTTTTATAAAAAAAATGTCACAAGCATATGGCTCGATTCTTGACCCGCATAGAAGACTGAAAGAGCCCTTTGGCGTGAAGGGAAATAAACAGAATATTATTGTTCCAAATAATCCATCTACTATTGATTCAGATCAAATTCTTACTGTTAAATTTCCAGACCTAGGAGCAGATGAAGTGATTGTGCCGGGATCTGCACGGCTTACTTTCAAAATAGAACTTGATTCAGCAACAGACGCAAACAGGACAGTTGTACAGAATCTGGGACGGGCAATCGTTAAGAAAATTTCTATAAAACTTGAGGGGCAAGAAATATTTTCTTTACACAATGCAGACATATTTCTAATCTATTCTGATCTATGGCTAACCGCGAATGAAAGGGCCGATCTTGCGTTTCAAGGAATTGAAAATAACGAAGCACTAAAACACAGAATAGACGCCGAAGATGCTAAAGCCGGCAACAAGTATGAAGCTGTAAGTTTTGCTTATGGAAATCGCTTTTCTATACCCTTAGATTTTGAGTTGTTAAAAGCGCATGCGCCATACTTTCAAGGAGCATTAAAAGACAGATTGTCATATGAACTAACTTTTAATGAATACAAACGTGTCATTAAATCTACAGACACTGATTCCAAGTACAGCATTTTCGACATCTCGTTAGAGTTTGACATTGTTAGCAACCCTAACTTAGCAAGGCTGATTGAGCAACAATATCAGTCAAAATTAGCAATATATTACGAAAGAGTGATTCATCATACTAAATATCCTAAAAGCAGAGCAGACACTATATGGAATTTTAGTTTTAGCGCCGCAGCACGATCCCTTAAAGGTATTTTATTGCTGTGTGAAGATGATAAAGAACCATACCAAAGACAAAGTGAAAAGTTTATCAATCCTAAAATAACGAAAGTACAATGTTCAATTGAGGGTAGTCCTAACCAAGTCTACGGTAGCGGGCTTAAACCTTATCATCATTTTGATGAAATAAGAAAATTGTTTGGAGGCGGGAGGTCTAGAAGTCCAACAGTAGACCTTGTGTCTAAAGATCTACACCTTCACAGTGTTAGACTTGATGAATATTTAACAACGAAATACGGTTTATGGATTGACCTAAGGTCAACAGAGGATAATCAGTTGCATGGGAGTGGGAGAACAGTTAAAGACGTAATAAACATTCAAATTGATAAAGAAAAAGAGAGTGATAAACCACTTAATGTACATTTGTTTTTAATATATGATGCGCAGCTGAATATTCAAGATAACAGATTAAAAGATATCCAATACTAAATTATTTTTATTTTTAAAAAGCATGTCTGTTCAGGTTTATCCAAAAGTGCCCAAAGAAGAGAACTCTGTTGCTGTAGACATAAAAACTTTCAGATTAACCAACATAACACAAATGCAAACCCAACTAGAGCAGGACCTTTCAAAATACAGTAAAACCAAACGAAGGTATTCTGCTGTCTTTAATGCTGTTACATATGTTAATACTGGAGCATCGATCACTAGTGCTCTATCAGCAGGAACCAGTGTTGGTCTCTTAGCAACAGGCGTAGGTGCGCCGGCAGCTTTACCTCTAGGTGGTTTGTCTTTAACTCTTGGCCTGTGTTCATTGGCTGTAAGTGCTGTCAGCAAAAAAATAAAAGCTAAACTCCAAAAGCACACAGCTATGGTTCAACTAATAACAGCTAAACTTAGTTCCTTCAAACTGATAATTGATAAAGCACTTGTCGACTCGAACATCACGGATGAAGAATTTAGTCGCCTACAGGCTGATTTTGAGGACTACAAAAGACAAAAGTTTGATCTTCAAAGAAAGGCAAGGGCAACTTTTTCTCAACAACCAGACACCGACCAGATAAAAAAGGAATGTTTAAAAAAAGTAAACGAGACATTAAACTCTGTTCTAAACAGCTCACATTAACAACACCAAAGGGCGTTTATACTTTAGTTTATGAGTCCAAGCACAAAAAGACCGTTGATATTGATTCTGATTAAGTATTTTTTTTTTAATTTAAATAAATATGTTGAGTTAGAAAAGAAACTCAGCATGGATAAGATATATGAAGGTTCAGATGAATTGTTTGAAGCAATGCTCGAGAAAGAGCGTTTGTCAAGAGCACTAAATGAGATTGATTTAGAAGTTATTAATCCAAAAAACGTGCGGGAAAGCGTTGTACACGCTATTTCTCAAGTTCCAAGTAAACTGACAATACAACCGCCAGTTAAATTAATGTTAAAAGTTTTAATCGATTATATAACAATAAATGAAGAAAATCTAGAAGTCTGGGTCTCGACTAAACACAGACTATTCTTTCTCATAATGACTTAACACCTGGTTGGGCAGACCAGCTGCTTACACAGTTTGATGTGGCCGCTGAAGAAGCCAAAATGAGAGGCTCTGGCTGGTCAGAGGGTAAAGTCTTAGAGATCAGATTAAAACAGGCTAAGTATGAGCCGATTGTTGGCAAGGCTTACATTCCACTACCTCCATCATTAGTTGCAAAATGAGCAGTTCTAAACATAAAGAATACAGACAACAAATGTTTCATGTGGTGCGTTCTTGCTAGGCTGCATCCTGTCCGCAAAAACGCAGAGAGAGTGTCTAACTATGAACCTTACATCAATGATCTTAACTTTAGAGGAATATCCTTTCCTGTTAGTGTAAATCAGATTGATCAGTTTGAAGAACAAAACAAACCAATAACTGTTAATATCTACATATGGGATGAGGAAACAAATCTACAGCCGATTAAAGTGTCCAAGAACAGTCCAACGATTGGCGAACCAGACAAAAATCATGTTGACTTACTACTGATGTTTTCACCAACAGGGCTACCACATTACACATTGATACGCACAATGAGTAGATTACTAGTGCATACTACAAAACAACATAGCAAACAAGAATTCTGTAGAAAATGTTTAACAAGAATTCCATCTGTTAAAGCAGCAAGCGAACATGTAAAACATTGTATTAGCCCAGTTGACTGTGATACAGAACTAATTACGCCCGGAGAAGGCAGTAAAGTTAGTTTTAAGAACTGGAAACGGTTGCAAACTAGTCCATATGTTGTTTACGCAGACTTCGAATCACTCATTGTTCCTTATGAAGGACCAACCCCACAGAAACTTCCTAAAACAGTCTTAATGAGTAATCATCAGATTTGCTCATTTGCCTTCATCATTGTTAGGTCGGATGGCGCCCATTCAAAGCCAGAATTATACAGAGGACCAAATGCTGCAAAATACTTCTTAAAACGCATGCAGCAAGTGCGTAATGCCTGTTCTAATAATCTAAACTTATCTGAAATCATAATGACGCCTGAAGACCAACAACAGTATGACTCAGCCACTCACTGTTGGATTTGTGGTTTAGGCCTCTCCCCAGACGCAGAGAATCCAACAGTAAGAGACCATGATCACATCAGCGGAAAGTTCAGAGGAGCAGCACACAGTAAATGCAATCTTCAACTAAAGTTTGAACCAAAGACATGGAAGCTGCCTATATTCTTTCACAACTTGCGAGGTTACGACTCTCACCTTATAATGCAAGCAGTAACCAGCGACTTCAGGGTGTCATGCATTGCACAGTCATCAGAAAAGTACATGTGTTTCACTTTAAATAACATGTCTTTCTACGACTCTATGCAACACATGATGGGTTCATTAGAGTCACTGGCTATGTCCTTAAAGTCCTGCCCAATAACAGAAGAATATTTTGACCCAACTCTTGTTAGAAAGGGCGTTTACCCTTATGAGTACATGAACAGTTGGGAAAGGTTTGACGAAGATACACTTCCGCCTAAAGGCGCGTTCTTTTCTAGTCTTAGAGGAAAGGACATCAGTGATTCTGATTACCAGCATGCTCAAGATGCGTGGCAGAAGTTAGAGTGTAAAACGATGGGAGACTATCATGATTCCTATTTAATGGCGGATACCTGTTTGTTGGCGGACGTCTTTGAAAATTATAGGAAGACCTGCATGAAACATTACAGCTTGGATCCTGCGCATTATATTTCTGCGCCTGGGATGAGCTGGGACGCTTTCTTAAAATTTACTGGAGTACAAATTGATTTATTGTCTGACCTGCCAATGCTTCAGATGATTGAAAACGGATTGCGTGGGGGAATCAGTATGGCGTCGCACCATTACTGTAAAGCAAACAACAAATACTTGGACAACTATGATCCAAGTAAAAGGTCTAACTATCTCATGTATTTAGATGCAAACAATCTGTATGGATGGGCAATGGCGCAATCACTTCCATTACGTAACTTTAAAATGTACACAGATACGAATAATATTCAAAAAGCATTAAAGTGGTTGGGCAGTTTGACGCCAGATCAACAGTGTGGATACATTCTAGAAGTTGACTTAGAATATCCTCAGGAACTCCATGATTACCATAATGACTATCCATTAGCAGCAGAAAGTCTAAAGATGGCAAAAACAGAACCACCTAAACTTGTGCCTAATCTTCGAGGCAAAAAAAATTATGTCTGCCATTACAGGCTTCTACAATTTTATTTAAGACATGGTTTGAAGTTAACAGCAGTTCATCGTATAATTGCATTTGATCAAGAACAGTTCATGAAACCATACATCATGAAGAACACTGATCTCAGAACTAAATCCACAGATGCTTCAGAAAAAGACTTTTTCAAGTTGATGAACAACAGCTGTTTTGGAAAGACTATGGAGAATCCGCACAAGCGCAAAGATGTCAGATTGGTCACCAGAGAGAACGATGCAATTAAGCTAACTTCTAAACCTAATTATCAGGACTTCAGAAGATTTCATGATCAGCTTTTTGGCATAATGATGAAAAAAAAGAAAGTCAAATTGGATAAGCCCGTTTTTATTGGGTTTACTGTTTTAGAGCTGTCGAAGCTTTTGATGTTAGAATTTCTTTACGACTACTTTAAACCCTTGTATCCTGAGTCCAAAGTACTTTACACAGATACAGATTCCTTTGTAATCGACATCCCTACTGAAGATATCTATAAAGACATGGAATTAGAAGTAGCTAAAGGGCATGCGGGATGGTACGACACATCTGATTACCCTAAAGATTCACCTTTGCATTCAACTATTAATAAGAAGGTTTTAGGTAAGATGAAGGATGAATTATCTGGAGGTGTGATCAAGGAGTTTATTGGTTTAAGGTCGAAAATGTACAGTCTTTCAAGCCAAACAAAAACTGTTAAAAAAGCAAAGGGAATATCTCGCAGTGTTGTGCAGTCAAACATATCACATGACAACTACAAAGAAGCATTGTTCAATAAAAAGACTTTTCATCATGACAATTACAAACTACGATCTAATCTGCATGAGATTAACACAACTGTTGTAACAAAGAAGTCATTAGATAGAACAAACACTAAACGAGTATTTGTTAATCCAGAGTATTCATATGCAATTGGGCACTGGAGGACATTTGGTCAAGCGCAATTAGATACTCAGTAATTTCTTTATCCAGTATAGCTGGATTATTTGTGGTTGTTGTTTCAAGATTTTTGATTTTTTCAAAAATATTAGGATCTATTGGCAGTTTATTCTTTATCATTGTTTTAATAATAAATTTATACGCAAATAATTTTTTTTGAGCTTCCATTTTAAACTCAAATATATTTACGTAAATTAATTAAGCGGAACTGTGTCTGGTGGGATTATCTGCAGTTCTTCCTTCACAAAAGATCTTCGGGGGGCTGGTCGTTTTGTTGTGTCAGTTTCTCGTAAATAATACACTGGCGGATTCATTTTCACAATTTTTTTTATCTCATATGGATCAACACTCCAAACTGGATCTGTTGCCCTGATGCGAGTGTCCCCTTCTGCTTCTCCCGGTAAATAAAGGTACCTTACTTTCAAACCAAATGGTAATAGTTTGCTTGATGAACTGGCGTCTCCTTCAACAACATTTATTTTTTGTTTTTGATTGCTTGTACTGGTTTTAGCCCTTTAAATTCTTCATTATTCATTGCGCGCAAAACTGAGGGCAGTCTTTTTACCCATTCTGTGTTGCGAGAATTGTCAATCAGCTCTCTGTGATACTGGTAGGAGAAAAGTCTTTCAGATAACTGTTTGTTAAAGTTTTCAACCAAAGCCTGTGATCTGTGAACTCCTGGAATGCCTCTTTTAATGGTAACTCTATGTTTTAACAATAATTGATTTACTTGACCTTTAAATTCTTTTCCATCATCGACTTGAATCATGCGAGGATAAGTTAACGGGCCTCGTTGATATATCAGTTGTAAAGCGACAGCAACAGCAGAAGCACTCTTTTGTGTTAATGGTTCAGCATCTTTGTATCTTGAAGCTATGTCAATGACTGTAAGTGCGTACTTAAATCTTTTTCGTCTAATCGTATCATGGGGTAAATATAGAAGATCCATTTGATGGGTGTCGTTTGGAGTTATATTCACAAAGTGTGGTCTCTGTATTCTTTAGGCGCTGGTAAATAAATTTGCCAAATCGCTTGTTTAGATAACCATTCCTTTGCTGTTTGTTCACTGACTCCAGCTGCTTGGCTTAGCTTTTTAATTGCCGTGATTCCCTTCCAATATCCTTTTGGTGAATAATAGATCTTGTTCATTTTTTATTCAGCCAATATTATGTGCAACAAAATACACAACAGGTCATACCAAAGGCAATAAACAATATTTCTTGCATCTTTTGTTTTTCTGATGGTTGATAAAAATCGCTGAATTTTGGTGGAGGCAATGTCTCGATTGGCTTGCCTGTTACAAGATAATATTCTTTTATTGCTTGATCAACATCTTTAAATGTGTAAGCTGCATGTCCCTGTTTTTTCAGTTCATCGTTAATAAAATCTAACTGCTCAATTCTATGCTTTTCATACGCAGCTTGTGCTGCGGCTAGTTGCTCCATAGCTTTGTTATGTCTTTTTCTCTCGCCGTCATCCCGTAGTTTACTAAATGCGTAATTACTTCCGCTAAAAGCAAGCGCATTAACCACAGCGCCACCAATCATCATTACGAGTGAAGCCATTTTTATAAATGTATTTTTTTAATTTTACATATTGATACTGTCTGGAATTATTCCTTGCTTAACTAAAAAATCTTTCGTAGCAAATGAAGCTGTAATAACAGCAATCAGCTTTGCTGAGTCTTCAAAGTCTAGTTTGCCAAGATCTGCTGGTTTTATTTTTAACAGGCTTTTACCAAGCATTGTGTATCCTACACTTAGGCCTCCAATAACAGCAGAATGGTATACAAGGTTAGAATAGTTTTTTCGGTGCTCATTTTTAAAAAATAAAATAATTATAATTATTAATAAAACATGAACTGCGATGATTTACTTCCTGAACTTATGATTACAAATGATCAAGTTGATGACCAAGCTATTATGCGCAAAAAGGAAGGGCTGTATTCTTTAGCAGCATGTGGAAAAACAAAACAGTACCTTGGAAATGAATTCAGCATAGAACAGATTCAACAAATGTCGCCACAAGACATTGTAAAGTATCACAACAGGTATGAAGCGCAACTGGGGTCAAGAATGGTAAAAAGTGTTGGGCAAACGGTTCTTAGTTTGTACACTAAACTAGTTAGTAGATTTGCTCCCATTGATTCTGAACAAGATTTTATGTATGATTTAACGCAGGATCCAGTTTTAACAAAGTCATTAGAGTCTCTAGGATGTGATCTATATTACAGATTTGGAACATTATTGTCGCCATTAATCATGGGATTAATTACTTTTAATCATATAGATTTTGTTTCCCTTCAAAATGACCGAGCCAGAAAATCAGCAGAATCAGAAAACATTAAATCAGGTGGAGAAAGTGACCAGTAAAAAGCCTCCTCATCCTGGGCGCGTTGCAGCAGGAAAAAAATTAGCTGAGTGGAACAAACAAAAAAAATTAATGTTGCAATCACAGAATATAACTCATAATGAAAACATAACACCGCCAACGCCAACAGTTGTTTCAATGCCAGCTGTAAATACACCAGAACAAGTTGATTCAAGGCCTGCAACACCAAAGTCTTTATGGAATATTGAACTTAAAACAATTGTCATTTTTGGCGGCATTGCTGCTGGGGGTGGTTATTACGGTTATAAAATATATAAACAACGCCAGCAAAAACCAAAGCAGTCAAAAAAATCTCAACCACTAAATACAGAAGCCAAACAAAAAAGCATGCCAGAACCGCCAACAACAAAAGATCATTTTGATCCATTTCAGATGGAATAATATTTCAAGAACTAATAAAAATATAAATTGACTTGAATAAGAACTTGGTTGTACATAGAGGATGACTTAAGTAAAAACTTAAAGTAACTTAAGTTAAGAAATTGAGGTAACTTGATTAAGAACTAGATTAAGAACTTGGGGTAACTTGATTAAGAACTTGGGGTGACTTAATTAAGGACTTGGGGTAACTTAATTAAGGACTTGGGGTGACTTAATTAAGAACTTAATTAAGGACTTGGGGTGACTTAATTAAGGACTTGGGGTGACTTAATTAAGGACTTGGGGTGACTTAATTAAGGACTTGGGGTGAAAAGTGGAACTGGTAGGACCACTTGTCATTTGATATGACAGCCACTTGCTTTGTGACTGAACAGGATGTGCGTGGGCGCTGTGCAGTGATTCGTTGTCGGGCTGGCCTGCAACTACTAGTTAAGCGCGATGAAGAACAGAGAAAGAGGCAGCTCACGCTATAGCAAAGAACGTGTTAGCGCACGCCCGCTGTGCGGACAGACCTATCATTTGGTGAATAGTTGACCGGCCTTCCCTGACTGACTCAACACTTTAAACATTGCTGTTGTGTGCGCGCTGCTGTGTGTGTGTGTGTGTAAAATAGTGTAGTAAAAATGTGTAGTCATTTGAAGTACTCCCTTCGTTGGATTAATAAACTAAGAAAGACGACAGAACTCTTTGAAAAATATCCGGAACTCTCAAATCTGACAATTTCTATTACACAAGCCATCGCGTTGACGCCAAAGATACATGCTGCTCTAAAAACCCACGCCGGTGTGGCAGCTGACTGGATGTGAAGAAGGTATGTACATTGTCAACTAACTGACTGTGTGCTGTGTTCTGTGTAAACAAAGGCCTCTTCAAACCGACACGCACACTGAAAACAGCGAAGTGGTGGCTTCCCATTCGAGAATGTTCAAGAACATTTGTGACAAAGCGCGCCGCGAGCCCGGTGAGAAAAGAAACGCAGTAGGCGCGCGAGGCGTGTTTTATTGATAGGGAGACACACAGTTTGTAAACAGGACGCTCGGCCTGCTGACTTACTGCGTCGTTATAATTGTGTTGTCTTGGTCTTGCAAAAAAGCTGACAGTCAACCGACTGGTAGTACAGACTGTTTGGGGGAACGCAGACACTATTTATTATAGATGACTGTTCGGCCGAAACTGGCTTTCAGTGGAAGACATGCTGGGATAAGTGTGTGGATTTTATGTCAAAAATATAACTCAGTTTTAAAAGACTTTAGAGAGCAATTAAAGACAGTGGTTTTATTTCACATGAAAGACAGAGACGCATTTGATGAATGTATGCGTGAAAATGATGTTATTGAAAACGATCAAGAAAAACGAAGGATTAAGCAAAAACTTAA
>JAMYXO010004902.1:0-16525 GCA_033310375.1 Conus canariensis | reverse complement strand
ATTCAATCCTTGTGGCCCCAAGAAATAATGACCATGAATATGAAAAGACGGCACTTGTTATTGGATTAACTGCCCTAGGATTACTTGGTCTTTATCTTACTAAAGAGTAACCCAACTATTAAGACAACTAATGCCCATAAGTGCTCGGCCATAAAGCCAACTACTTTACTTGCAGTAGACAAAAGCCAGCTAACGATCCCCCCTATTATACCAGGCAAAGAGTCTATTGCCTTACTGGCTAATTTTTTTAATAAACTTGCAAGATGATCAAGTTGTTTTTTTACCCATGATTTATCTGATGGTGGTCCTGGTGGCACTGCTCCCCCACCACCGCCGCCTGTAATAGCCAACACCAGTGTACTTATTGCAAATCCTAAGGCTGTTATAACACTTGCTAATGTGACACCTTGCTCTCTAAACAGTGTTCTTATTCGTTCTGCTAGCGTCGTGTCTTCATATAAAATTCTTTGGATAGTTTCTCTTATTCTGCTCACTTGAGTTCGTAATTGTTCTCGGTTATTAGACAACACTTCTAGTCTTGCTGATCTCTCTTGTTCAAGATCTTTTAGTCTTTGTGTTATTCTTTCTTTAACACCAGGTCCTAAGTTGTGGTCATCAGCCTCAACTAGTTTTTCTTTTTCTCTTTTTATATGCTCATCTAGTTCACCCAGTTTTGCTAAATTGTTTGTTAATTCGCCTCTGATGCTTTTCAAAGCATGATCAAGGGCCGTTATTTCTCTCATAGGTAGCGGCGGATCGTGCATAGTTTTTAATGCTTCTGAAAAACTGGTTTCTATTATTTTGTCTGCTGTTGGGCTTAAATCTTTAAGGGGTATGTTTTGAATTTGGTTATCTGTTGGGAGTTCTTGTAGTGTGTTTTGAAGTTTAGCAACTGCCTCACTGTCTAATCTTCGCGGTTTAGCAATGCCAAGGCGATTTTGATCGCTCACACTGAGCCTTTGTCTAATTGTAGTCTTTGCTAAAAACTTTGATGGGTCTGGTTTAGTTGTAAGCTGAACAAGTTGTCCTTGCTCGTTTTTCACAAACAAATGGTCATCTTTTGTTTCAAAATCATTAGGGTCTATAAATTCGGGAGGTTCTTGGCCTAAACTTTGATAAAATGATTTGACCTTACTTTCTGTTAATTCACGCCGCAATGATTGTAATGGATGTGTCAAAGGCGTCATTTCACTCATGTCGTCTCCAGGATCAAAAACATCATAATCTTCTTCTGCCATGTTTTTAAATAATTAACTTTTTATTTTGTTTTATAAAAAAAAATGTCACAAGCATATGGTTCGATTCTTGACCCGCATAGAAGACTGAAAGAGCCCTTTGGCGTGAAGGGAAATAAACAGAATATTATTGTTCCAAATAATCCATCTACTATTGATTCAGATCAAATTCTTACTGTTAAATTTCCAGACCTAGGAGCAGATGAAGTGATTGTGCCGGGATCTGCACGACTTACTTTCAAAATAGAACTCGAATCAGCAACAGACGAAAACAGGACAGTAGTCCAGAATCTGGGACGGGCAATCGTTAAGAAAATTTCTATAAAACTTGAGGGGCAAGAAATATTTTCTTTACACAATGCAGACGTATTTTTAATCTATTGTGATCTATGGCTAACCGCGAATGAAAGGGCCGATCTTGCGTTTCAAGGAATCGAAAATAACGAAGCACTAAAACACAGAATAGACGCCGAAGATGCTAAAGACGGTAACAAGTATGAAGCTGTAAGTTTTGCTTATGGAAATCGCTTTTCCATACCCTTAGATTTTGAATTGTTAAAAGCGCATGCGCCATACTTTCAAGGAGCATTAAAAGACAGATTGTCATATGAACTAACTTTTAATGAATACAAACTTGTCATTAAATCTACAGACACTGATTCCAAGTACAGCATTTTCGACATCTCGTTAGAGTTTGACATTGTTAGCAACCCTAACTTAGCAAGGCTGATTGAGCAACAATATCAGTCAAAATTAGCAATATATTACGAAAGAGTGATTCATCATTCAAAATATCCTAAAAGCAGGGCAGACACAATATGGAACTTTAGTTTTAGTGCTGCAGCAAGATCCCTTAAAGGTATTTTATTGCTGTGTGAAGATGAAGAACCATTCAAAAGACAAAGTGAAAAATTTATTAATCCTAAAATAACGAAAGTACAATGTTCAATTGAGGGTAGTCCTAACCAAGTCTACGGTAGCGGGCTTAAACCTTATCATCATTTTGATGAAATAAGAAAATTGTTTGGAGGCGGGAGGTGTAGAAATCCAACAGTAGACCTTGTGTCTAAAGATCTACACCTTCACAGTGTTAGACTTGATGAATATTTAACAACGAAATACGGTTTATGGATTGACCTAAGGTCAACAGAAGATAATCAGTTGCATGGGAGTGGGAGAACAGTTAAAGACGTAATAAACATTCAAATTGATAAAGAAAAAGAGAGTGATAAACCACTTAATGTACATTTGTTTTTAATATATGATGCGCAGCTGAATATTCAAGATAACAGATTAAAAGATATCCAATACTAAATTATTTTTATTTTAAAAAAGCATGTCTGTTACGACTTATCCAAAGTGCCCAAAGAAGAGAACTCTGTAGACATAAAAACTTTCAGATTAACAAACATAACACAAATGCAACAAAAACTAGAGCAGGACCTTTCAAAATACAGTAAAACCAAACGAAGGTATTCTGCTGTCTTTAATGCTGTTACATATGTTAATACTGGAGCATCGATCACTAGTGCTCTATCAGCAGGAACAAGTGTAGGTCTCTTAGCAACAGGCGTAGGTGCACCGGCAGCTTTACCTCTAGGTGGTTTGTCTTTAACTCTTGGCCTGTGTTCATTGGCTGTAAGTGTTGTCAGCAAAAAAATAAAAGCTAAACTCCAAAAGCACACAGCTATGGTTCAACTAATAACAGCTAAACTTAGTTCCTTCAAACTGACAATAAATAAAGCACTTGCTGACTCAAACATCACGGATGAAGAATTTAGTCGCCTACAGGCTGATTTTGAGGACTACAAAAGACAAAAGTTTGATCTTCAAAGAAAGGCAAGGGCAACTTTTTCTCAACAACCAGACACCGACCAGATAAAAAAGGAATGTTTAAAAAAAGTAAACGAGACATTAAACTCTGTTCTAAACAGCTCACATTAACAACCCCAAAGGGCGTTTATACTTTAGTTTATGAGTCCAAGCACAAAAAGACCGTTGATATTGATTCTGATTAACTTTTATTTTTTTGATTTAAATAAATATTTTGAGTTAGAAAAGAAGCTCAACATGGATAAGATATATGAAGGTTCAGATGAATTGTTTGAAGCAATGCTCGAGGAAGAGCGTTTGTCAAAAGCTTTAAATGAGGTCGTTTTAGAAGTTATTGATCCAACAAAGGTACAGGCAAGCGTTGTACACGCTATTTCTCAAGTTCCAAGTAAACTAACAATAAACCCTCCAGTTAAAGTAAGGTTAGTTGTTTTAATCGACTATATAACAATAAACGAAGAAAATCTAGAAGTCTGGGTCTCAACTAAACAGCAGACTATTCTTTCTCATAATGACTTAACACCCGGTTGGGCAGATCAACTTCTTACACAGTTTAATGAAGCCTCTGAAGCAGCTAAAATGAGAGGCTCTGGTTGGTCAGAGGGTGAAGTCCTAGACATCAGATTAAGACAAGCTAAGTATGAGCCAATTGTAGGCAAGGCTTACATTCCACTGCCTCCAACATTAGTTGCAAAGAAAGCAGTTTTAACATAAAAAATTCAGACGACAAATGTTTTATGTGGTGCGTTCTTGCTAGGCTGCATCACGTTGCCAAAAATGCAGAGAGAGTATCTAACTATTTACAGTGGGCCAATGATCTTAACTTTAACGGCCTTGAATTTCCTATGGCTGTAGACAAAATTGATCAGTTTGAAAAACAAAATCCACCAATAACTGTTAATGTCTACACATGGTCTGAAGAAACCAACCTTCTGCCAATTAGAGTGTCAAAGAACAGTCCAACAATAGGCGAACCAACCAGGAGTCATGTAGACTTACTCCTAATGCAAAGCCTTAATGGGTTGCACTACACTCTAATACGCACAATGAGTAGATTACTAGTGCATACTACAAAACAACATAGCAAACAAGAATTTTGTAGAAAATGTTTAACAAGAATTCCGTCCGTTCAAGCTGCGAGCGAACATGTAAAACATTGTATTAGCCCAGTTGACTGTGATACAGAACTAATTACGCCCGGAGAAGGCAGTAAAGTTAGTTTTAAGAACTGGAAACGGTTGCAAACTAGTCCATATGTTGTTTACGCAGACTTCGAATCACTCATTGTTCCTTATGAAGGACCAACCCCACAGAAACTTCCTAAAACAGTCTTAATGAGTAATCATCAGATTTGCTCATTTGCCTTCATCATTGTTAGGTCGGATGGCGCCCATTCAAAGCCAGAATTATACAGAGGACCAAATGCTGCAAAATACTTCTTAAAACGCATGCAGCAAGTGCGTAATGCCTGTTCTAATAATCTAAACTTATCTGAAATCATAATGACGCCTGAAGACCAACAACAGTATGACTCAGCCACTCACTGTTGGATTTGTGGGGCGGCCTTGGTTGCCACCGCAGAGAATCCAACAGTAAGAGACCATGATCACATTAGTGGAAAGTTTAGAGGAGCAGCACATAACAAATGCAATCTTCAACTAAAGTTTGAACCAAAGACATGGAAGCTGCCTATATTCTTTCACAACTTGCGAGGTTACGACTCTCACCTTATAATGCAAGCAGTAACCAGCGACTTCAGGGTGTCATGCATTGCGCAGTCATCAGAAAAGTACATGTGTTTCACTTTAAATAACATGTCTTTCTACGACTCTATGCAACACATGATGGGTTCATTAGAGTCACTGGCTATGTCCTTAAAGTCCTGCCCAATAACAGAAGAATATTTTGACCCAACTCTTGTTAGAAAGGGCGTTTACCCCTATGAGTACATGAACAGTTGGCAAAGGTTTGATAACCCAGCCCTTCCACCTAAAGGCGCGTTCTTTAGTAGTCTTAGAGGAAAGGACATCAGTGATTCTGATTATTCTTATGCTCAAGATGCGTGGCAGAAGTTAGAGTGTAAAACGATGGGAGACTATCATGATTCCTATTTAATGGCGGATACCTGTTTGTTGGCGGACGTCTTTGAAAATTATAGGAAGACCTGCATGAAACATTACAGCTTGGATCCCGCGCATTACATTTCTGCGCCTGGGATGAGCTGGGACGCTTTCTTAAAATTTACTGGAGTACAAATTGATTTATTGTCTGACCTGCCAATGCTTCAGATGATTGAAAACGGATTGCGTGGGGGAATCAGTATGGCGTCGCACCATTACTGTAAAGCAAACAACAAATACTTGGACGACTATGATCCAAGTAAAAGGTCTAACTATCTCATGTATTTAGATGCAAACAATCTGTATGGATGGGCAATGGCGCAATCACTTCCATTACGCAACTTTAAAATGTACACAGGACTCAAAGACATTCAAAAGTTTTTAAAATGGCTACCTACTCTAGAAGCTGATCGTAAAAGAGGTCTCATTCTAGAAGTTGATTTAGAATATCCTCATGAACTTCATGATTACCATAATGACTATCCATTAGCGGCAGAAAGTCTAAAAGTGTCAATGACAGAACCACCTAAACTTGTGCCTAATCTTCGTGACAAAAAAAATTATGTCTGTCATTACAGACTTCTTCAATTTTATTTAAGACATGGTTTGAAGTTAACAGCAGTTCATCGTATAATTGCTTTTGATCAAGAACAGTTCATGAAACCATACATCATGAAGAACACTGATCTCAGAACTAAATCCGCAGATGCTTCAGAAAAAGACTTTTTCAAGTTGATGAACAACAGCTGTTTTGGAAAGACTATGGAAAATCCGCACAAGCGTAAAGATGTTAGATTGGTCACCAGAGAAAACGTTGCAATTAAGTTGACTTCAAAACCTAATTATCAGGACTTCAGAAGATTTCATGATCAGCTTTTTGGCATAATGATGAAAAAAAAGAAAGTCAAATTGGACAAACCTGTTTTTATTGGGTTTACTGTTTTAGAGCTGTCAAAGCTTTTGATGTTAGAATTTCTTTATGACTACTTTAAACCCTTGTATCCGGAGTCCAAAGTACTTTACACAGATACAGATTCCTTTGTAATCGACATCCCTACTGAAGATATCTATAAAGACATGGAATTAGAAGTAGCTAAAGGGCATGCGGGATGGTACGACACATCTGATTACCCTAAAGATTCGCCTTTGCATTCAGATATTAATAAGAAGGTTTTAGGTAAGATGAAGGATGAATTATCTGGAGGTGTGATCAAGGAGTTTGTTGGTTTGAGGTCGAAAATGTACAGTCTTTCAAGCCAAAAAAAAGTTGTTAAAAAAGCAAAGGGAATATCTCGCAGCGCTGTGCAGTCAAGCATATCCCATGATAACTACAAAGAAGCATTGTTTGGCAATAAGACTTTTCATCATGACAACGTAAAACTACGATCTAATCTACATGAGATCAACACAACTGTTGTAACAAAGAAGTCATTAGATAGAACAAACACAAAACGTGTGTTTGTTAATCCAGAGTTTTCATATGCAATCGGGCATTGGAGAATAGTATAATCATATGGGCTTATATTTTTCAGCAATCGCACGTTCAATTATATCATCATCTAATTTAGCAAAATTAATATTATTTATTAATGCTAGATGTGCTTTAATTTTTTTTGTCATTTCGCAATATTCATGTTCCCATACCCATAAATCAAAATAAAAGCTTTGGGGTTTAAAGCGATTGTCTGGCGATTGTTCTAGCCAAGGATTGTCAATCTTCTCAAATACTTCTTTAATGATATACTGATACTCAAATAAATCTTGCATTAATTTTAAAGACTTTTCCTTTGTCATTTCTGCCATTTCCCTTTGAGCTTCCATTTTAAACCCAAATGTATTTGCGTAGATTAAAACAGTTCGTTAAGCTTAACTATATCATCACCCAATTCAACCAAATTATTTTTCATTACTGCTAAATGCGCTCGAATTTTTTTAATATATTCCCAATCAAAATTTGAGGTTTTGTCTAGCATGGCATAATCAATCTTCTTAAATATTAGTCTAATAGCAAGATTATAATCAAATATTTCTCGCATTATTTCTAAGGACTCTTCCTTCACCATTCTTGCTTCCAGTGCCATTTTACGTAAGGATTCTTCCTTTTCCATTCTTGCCGCCATTTTAATTTAAATTAAAAAATAATTAAGCGACTGGAACTGTGTCTGGAGGGATTATCTGCAGTTCTTCCTTCACAAAAGATCTTTGAGGGCCGGCCGTTTTGTTGTGTCAGTTTCTCGTAAATAATACACGGGTGGATTCATTTTCACAATTTTTTTTATCTCATATGGATCAACACTCCAAACTGGATCTGTTGCCCTGATGCGAGTGTCCCCTTCTGCTTCTCCCGGCGAATAAAGGTACCTTACTTTCAAACCAAATGGTAATAGTTTGCTTGATGAAGACTCTCCTTCAACAACATTTATTGTTTGTTTTCTGATTGCTTGTACTGGTTTTAGACCTTTAAATTCTTCATTATTCATTGCGCGCAAAACTGAGGGCAGCCTTCTAACCCATTCTGTGTTGCGAGAATTGTCAATCAGCTCTCTGTGATACTGGTAGGAGAAAAGTCTTTCAGATAACTGTTTGTTAAAGTTTTCAACCAAACCCTGTGATCTGTGAACACCCGGAATGCCTCTTTTAATGGTAACTCTATGTTTTAACAATAATTGATTCACTTGACCTTTAAATTCTTTTCCATCATCGACTTGAATCATGCGAGGATAAGTTAAGGGTCCTCGTTGATATATCAGTTGTATAGCGACAGCAACAGCAGAAGCACTCTTTTGTGTTAATGGTTCCGCATCTTTGTATCTTGAAGCTATGTCAATGACTGTAAGTGCGTACTTAAATCTTTTTCGTCTAATCGTATCATGGGGTAAATATAGAAGATCCATTTGATGGGTGTCGTTTGGAGTTATATTCACAAAGTGTGGTCTCTGTATTTGTTTAGGCGCTGGTAGATAAATTTGCCAAATCGCTTGTTTAGATAACCATTCTTTTGCTGTTTGTTCACTGACTCCAGCTGCTTGGCTTAGCTTTTTAATTGCTGTTATTCCCTTCCAATATCCTTTTGGCGAATAATAGATCTTGTTCATTTTTTATTCAGCCAATATTATGTGCAACAAAATACACAACGGTCATGCCAAAGGCAATAAACAATATTTCTTGCATCTTTTGTTTTTCTGATGGTTGATAAAAATCGCTGAATTTTGGTGGAGGCAATGTCTCGATTGGCTTGCCTGTTACAAGATAATATTCTTTTATTGCTTGATCAACATCTTTAAATGTGTAAGCTGCATGTCCCTGTTGTTTAAGTCTGTCGTTAATAAAATCTAACTGCTCCATTCTTTGCTTTTCATAGGTGTCTTGTGCAGCAGCTAGTTGCTCCATAGCTCTGTTATGTCTTTTTCTCTCATCGTTATTTTGTAGTTTACTAAACGCGTAATTACTTCCGCTAAAAGCAAGCGCATTAACCACAGCGCCACCAATCATCATTACGAGTGAAGCCATTTTTATAAATGTATTTTTTTAATTTTACATATTGATACTGTCTGGAATTATTCCTTGCTTAACTAGAAAATCTTTCGTAGCAAATGAAGCTGTAATAACAGCAATCAGCTTTGCTGAGTCTTCAAAGCCTAGTTTGCCAAGATCTGCTGGTTTTATTTTTAACAAGTTTTTACCAAGCATCGTGTATCCTACACTTAGGCCTCCAATAACAGCAGAATGGTATACAAGGTTAGTAATAGTTTTTTCGGTGCTCATTTTTAAAAAATAAAATAATATTTATTCATTAATAAAACATGAACTGCGATGATTTACTTCCTGAACTTACAAATGATCAAGTTGATGACCAAGCTATTATGCGCCAAAAAGAAAGGCTGTATTCTTTAGCAGCATGTGGAAAAACAAAACAGTACCTTGGAAATGAATTCAGCATAGAACAGATTCAACAGATGTCGCCACAAGACATTGTAAAGTATCACAACAGGTATGAAGCGCAACTGGGGTCAAGAATGGTAAAAAGTGTTGGGCAAACGGTTCTTAGTTTGTACACTAAACTAGTTAGTAGATTTGCTCCCATTGATTCTGAACAAGATTTTATGTATGATTTAACACAGGATCCCGTTTTAACAAAGTCATTAGAGTCTCTAGGATGTGATCTATATTACAGATTTGGAACATTATTGTCGCCAGTAATTATGGGATTAATTACTTTTAATCATATAGATTTTGTTTCCCTTCAAAATGACCGAGCCAGAAAATCAGCAGAAAACATTGATGGAGAAAGTGACCAGTAAAAAGCCTCCTCATCCTGGGCGTGTTGCAGCAGGAAAAAAATTAGCAGAGTGGAACAAACAAAAAAAATTAATGTTGCAATCACAGAATATAACTCATAATGAAAACATAACACCGCCAACGCCAACAGTTGTTTCAATGCCAGCTGTAAATACACAAGTTGATTCAAGACCTACAACACCAAAGTCGACATGGATTATTTGGATTAAAAGAGTTAGCATTTTTGGCGTCATTGCTGTTGGTGGGGGTGGTTATTACGTTTATAAAACATATAAACAACGCCAGCAAAAACCAAAGCAGTCAAAAAAATCTCAACCACTAAATACAGAAGCCAAACAAAAAAGCATGCCAGAACCGCCAACAACAAAAGATCATTTTGATCCATTTCAGATGGAATAATATTTCAAGAACTTAATAAATAATTATAAGTGACTTGAATAAGAACTTAATAACGACTTGATGACGACTTGATAAAACTTAAATAAGAACTTAATGACGACTTGATAAGAACTTAATGACGACTTGATAAGAACTTAATGACGACTTGATGACGACTTGTTAAGAACTTGAATAAGTACTTGAATAAGAACTTGTTAAGAACTTGATGTTGACTTGTTAAGAACTTGAATAAAAACTTGTTAAGAACTTAAATAAGAACGTGATGCCGACTTGAATAAGAACCTAGAACGACTTAATGACGATTTTTTTTCACAATTAATTGTTACATTCTTTTCCGGGAGACAACTCCCTTCTGCCTTTATGTAGTATCTAGGTCAGACATGTCTGGCCACGGCTTACTCAACTGCACAATAGCCGAGTCGAAGCGCCGCACTGTTTCCGGGTTCGTGTCAAGTTACACATAAGGGCGCCGGGCTGCCCACGCGGCATTGTATAAATTTAGCCGGCTAAATTCCCCACCGGCGTCGTTTAGTACAGGCGTTAGACGTCATTGTATAAATTTAGGCGGCTAAATTCCCCACCTCAAAATAATCTTTTCCCAATTTTATGTATTAAAAGCAGCATTTTTATATTTAAATCTAAAAGCATTTAAAACAAATATTTATTAAAAAGTAGTGACTAAAAAGTAAGGTAAGATGCACTTTGTTATTTAGCTTTTGGTGTTGTTTTAACAACTTTAAAAACAACTTTACTCTAGGCAAATAAAAACAACTTTACAAGTAGACACCATGTAATTGTAAAGCGTTTGTTTGTGTACAGTATATATATAAATCTTGAAGTTAACAACATTGGGGATATGCCTGCAGTAGTTTTAAATACTTGGTTGTCATGGCATTGAAAAGTCTAAATTTGCCCTCTTCCCTGCCCTCAAGTGATCCTTCCTACTTTCGTATTGGGTCACTGGCGCGGCTATAAACGCCCGTAAACCCAGAATATGGTCACTGGCGCGGCTATAAACGCCCGTAAACCTAAAATGGTCGCCCTGGTGCGGCTATGGGAAGGACCACTAAAATGGGGGTGAGGGGATTGCCCAAATTAGACAAATAGAAAGCAGGCAAACAAGTATAAAAGTATACTACTGTTGGAGGCATATTCCCAAAACCCTTCACATCTGGCCGTGTTATATGTGACCCTCTGGGTCTGGCTTGGGGCCCTAGGGCGCCATAGGGTCTCAAGTGAGATCCAGAGGTGATCAGTAATGCGGCCAGATGTGAAGAGTTTTGCAGAAATTTATTTCACATTTGATGAATGTATGCGTGAAAATGATGTTTATTGATCAAAAAAAACTGAAGTCTCAAAAGTTTTCTAAATTAGTGTTAAAAACAGATAATCCTACACATTATGTATGTTTGTAAAGTGTTTACTATTAGAGAACTATAAAATAGGCATTCTGGGTAAGCCGCCGGAGCAGCAGCGAAACCGGCTTTAGCCGGTTGGAGCTGACGGAGGTGGGTGAGCCAGAATGCCTATTTTATAGTTCTCTCGCAGGGTATATTAGGATCAGTATGCACGCAACGATACCCCCTTGATGAAATTTAGACTAAAGTGACATCTTGTTCCTTGTTATGTTCTTGTTGTTGTTCTTGTTCTTGTTCTTGTTCATGCTGCTGGCGCTTGTACCGTTGTTGTTGTTATTGTTGTTGTTGTGGTTGTTGCTCTTCTTCTTCTTCTTCTTCTTCTTCTTCTTCTTCTCCTCCTCCTCCTCCTCCTCCTCTATTCGCGTTCCTCTTTAGTTCGTATTCTATTTCTGCTTTTTTTTTAATCCCCACATTGTCTTTACCCCCACCCCACCCCCCAACCTTTTTACCCCCTTCTTCTTCGATGTCGTCGTTATTGTCGTCACCATCATGTTTTTCCATTGAGTTTGTTTATTTAATTATGACCAGTAATTGGCCACATAAACACATTTTGTTCAGATTCGTGCTATAGATTCTAAGAAAAATAGTGCGTGCTGACGGTCATCGTGTGGTTGTGGTCAGTTCCAGGCATAGGAGGGGGTCAGGTGGCTTCCAGAGAGAAACAGCTGATCAAGGAGCTGACCCAGTTCTACGAAGGTCAAGGTCGGTACGGCAGGCCAGTGGCCCAGTACCGGGACAGCATGCTGGTCAACTTCTCCCTGTCGCTCATCCAGATCGTGGACATCGACGAGAAGAACCAAGTGCTGAAGACCAACGTCTGGTACCACTATGTAAGGCTGGGCGTGGGTGCTGTGTTTCTGTGTCCGGGGTTACTTCTAGTGTGGCACTTTGTACTGCTTGACTACTTCGTTGCACTATGGCATTCTGCACAGTATTAACATGTAACAGATTAGCCTTACCATTGTACTGCGTTGTATTCATGTATATCTTACCACCATCAGAAGTGTACTGCATTATATCAAAGTGTATCATACCAGCATTGCCCTGAAGTATCTGAAGTTGAATTATTTACTTTTACCATTGCGTAACACTATGATAAGGTGTATGGGAACAGCCTTAGCACTGGACCGAGTTACATTTTGGTGTATGATTATATTTTGTTTCAAGTTGTGCTGTACTATAGTACGGTGCATTATGATACCTTTAGCGCTGCACTGTATTTCTTTTCCATTAACATGGTTAGCATCATCATTATGAATCTGAGGAGGAGGAGGAGGAGGAGGATTGTCATAAGTAGCTATTATTAATATTATCATTAGGATTATTTTTTATATCAATATTGTCATCGCTGTTATTATCATTGTCATTATCATCATTATTATTATAATAATTATTATTATTATTACTGTTAAAATTCTTCTTCTTCTTCTTCTTCTTAAGATTATTATCGATATTATTACAATTATTATGATTATTTATATTATTATTATTATCATTATTATCGTTGCTGTTGTTGTTATTGTTGTTGTTATTGTTACTAGTATTTATAATTATAATCATTGTTGTCACCATCGTCATCAACACCATCATCATTATCATCATCATCACCATCATCATCATCATCATCATCATCACACCACCACCACCACCACCATCACCACCAGCAGCACAGTCACAATACCAGCAAGACAAGACTGCCTTCGACAGCACGTTGTCCCCCACGCACATCCTCTAACAGGACAGCCGGCAACAGCGAACAACAACCCTGGAACATCGTGACAGAACGCAGCTGCCCCCGGCTCACTAGAGTTCCAGTGCTCTATCTGTCTGTCAGTCTGTCACTCTACACTGGCCCCACACAACTAATTCAGAGTTTGTATGGAGGTGCACAGTCCCCTGGTCAACTACAGAGTTCCACTATCTCGTGTTTCGCCCAGTCTGCTATTCCTCACAGGACAATTACAGAGTCTATTGGTTAAAGCACACACGCTGAATTAACACCAGAAATCTACATCCCAACTGCCTTCTATCGTCTACTCTGCCACTCCAAACTTGATCCACAAAGCTTAGGAGATGGAGCACATAACTCCATTTGATCAAGAAATCAAGAGAACTGACCATCCGTCCATTTTGGAATCAAGCAAACAATCAGTGTAATGATGAATACAAGAGACAGCGAGCTACATGTTGTAAGCACCTCATCGGCAACAATCTCTACATGCATTTAGTCAGTACATGAAATGTTTGACATAATGATTTCTTTGTTGTTCTCCTTTTGCTTCTTCTTGTCCTTTTTGTTGTCGTTTGTTGTTGTTGTTGTTGTTGTTGATGATGATGATGATGATGATGATGATGATGATGATGATGATGATGATGATGTTTGCGGCGCTGTTTATTGTGGTTGTTGTTGTTGTCGTTGTTGTTTTGTTCTTCTTCTTCTTCTTTTCCTTCTTCTCCTTCATCTTCTTCTTCTTCTTCTTCTTCTTCTTCTTCTTCTTCTTCTTCTTCTTCTTCTTCTTCTTCTTCCTTTGTGCCTCCCTCCCTTCCTTCCTTCTTTCCTTACCACCTTCTTCGTTTGTTTTTTTCTGTCCTTCTTTTCTTCCTAAGCTTCCAATTGTTCCCGTTTCTCCTTCTCCTTCTACCTCTTTCTTCCTCACATCTCTATCTTTGGGTGTACTAGCTGTGAATGTATTCAGAGCGTCCCTCCCTACTATTTCACCTTCTTCACTACGCCTAGGCCTTTGCATCTTTGGGTGTACTAGCTGTAAATGTATTCAGAGCGTCCCTCCCTACTATTTCACCTTCTTCACTACGCCTAGGCCTTTGCATCTTTGGGTGTACTCGCTGTAAATGTATTCAGAGCGTCCCTCCCTACTATTTCACCTTCTTCACTACGCCTAGGCCTTTGCATCTTTGGGTGTACTAGCTGTAAATGTATTCAGAGCGTCCCTCCCTACTATTTCACCTTCTTCACTACGCCTAGGCCTTTGCATCTTTGGGTGTACTAGCTGTAAATGTATTCAGAGCGTCCCTCCCTACTATTTCACCTTCTTCACTACGCCTAGGCCTTTGCATCTTTGGGTGTACTAGCTGTAAATGTATTCAGAGCGTCCCTCCCTACTATTTCACCTTCTTCACTACGCCTAGGCCTTTGCATCTTTGGGTGTACTAGCTGTAAATGTATTCAGAGCGCCCCTCCCTACTATTTCACCTTCTTCACTACGCCTAGGCCTTTGCATCTTTGGGTGTACTAGCTGTAAATGTATTCAGAGCGTCCCTCCCTACTATTTCACCTTCTTCACTACGCCTAGGCCTTTGCATCTTTGGGTGTACTAGCTATAAATGTATTCAGAGCGTCCATCCCTACTATTTCACCTTCTTCACTACGCCTAGGCCTTTGCATCTTTGGGTATACTAGCTATAAATGTATTCAGAGCGTCCCTCCCTACTATTTCACCTTCTTCACTACGCCTAGGCCTTTGCATCTTTGGGTATACTAGCTATAAATGTATTCAGAGCGTCCCTCCCTACTATTTCACCTTCTTCACTACGCCTAGGCCTTTGCATCTTTGGGTGTACTAGCTGTAAATGTATTCAGAGCGTCCCTCCCTACTATTTCACCTTATTCACTACGCCTAGGCCTTTGGGTGTGCTGTTTAGATCTTCTTTCCCCTGCGCTTCCCATTCTTTACCCCCAACCCCACCTCCCACCCCACCACACGCGCACCCCCCCCCCCCCCGCCCCCTAAAATAAGGCAAAAAAAATCTATCCATCAATGTGTTTCTTCATACTTCTATAAATAGCACCGAGGGTCTTAATGGAGATTTCTTCTTTTTTTTTTAATGCAGAAATGGGTGGATAAACTGCTGATGTGGAACCCCATAAAGCATGACAACATCACCAGCATACGAATCCCCTCTGACAAAATATGGCTTCCGGATATACTGCTCTACAACTTGTAAGTACCATTTTCTCTCTTGTTCTCAATGCTTCTGGTAGTAGAAACTATGATGTTCACTGCAAGCCAATTCAGGAAAAACGTATTATCTAGAAATTACGTTTCGCATGTAAGGAACGCCCCTTTAAGTCGTGTCTTTGCTACATTTAGTTTGGAAACAGAACGTGCAGCTAACATTTAGTCTGTCAGAGCGTGCATGCGCGTGTACATGTGCGTGGATTCGTGCACGCGTGCATATTTTGATAGATAGATAGACAGATAGATAGATAGATAGACGAAGTAGATAAGTAGATAAACAGATCGATAGATGATTAGGTCGTGCGCGCGCATGTGTGTGTGTGTGTGTGTGTGCGTGCGTGCGTGCGTGCGTGCGTGCGTGCGTGCGTGCGTGCGTGTGTGTGTGTGTGTGTGTGTGTGTGTGTGTGTGTGTGTGTGTGTGTGTGCGTGCGTGCGTGCGTACATGTGCGTGCATGTGCGTGTGTGTGTGTGTGTGTGTGTGTGTGTGTGTGTGTGTGTGTGTGTGTTGGCACTAATCTTCTTCGCACACAGTGACGCTTTGCTGAAACTAAAAGTGTTGACAATGTGTTTGTGCTGTCCTAATTGGCACAATTTGAAACGCCTTGCTGCATGGCGTATCGCTGACCTGGTGTGCACGCATTGAAACGCTTCACTGAACTTGAACTGCAGACAAAGGTGTTAATATTGAACTAATTGGCTCAAAGTGAAATGCCTCACTGAAGCTGAAATTGTAGGTTCTGCTCCGGCAATCTTCCTTTTCCAGTATTGCTCACGATCGTCCATTCAACATCGCTTTCCTGGATCAGGAATAGATAACCCTCATGATACCTTTTTTTTCCTTTCTGAAACGGCGACTGCTTCATTGACATCGATTCAGTTACAAATTCGATCACACAAAGCATTCATTTGTTCAAACATGAAGAAAACTGACAACACTGCACACACAAAGTAAAAAGCGCCCGCGACCATCTTAAATCAGCTGAAGGTGTAAAAACATCTGTTGCTGACCGTGAGCCTGTGTGAAACAGCGTACGAGTATGCTTGTCCCCTACAGCAAAGATTGACAACAAAACACATATGTAAGCTGGGTTGATTACCCAAGTTTATAGCCAGGCACCCACGTTAGTATGAAAGCATTATCGCTTTATTTCGAACGGCTAATCTCGGCCAAAATTTGATTCTGTATTGATGTTGACATGACCATAATTTCAATTACTTCGTTTGAACTGCAGCATTCCTGCAGA
>JAMYXO010004901.1:0-12500 GCA_033310375.1 Conus canariensis | reverse complement strand
GGAGGGTTGTGTTTTAAATGTTTGGGGGGGTTGGGAGGGGGGGTTTGGGGTGGGGTAAGGTTGTAAAATGTTGTTGTTTTGTTTTTTAAAAGGTGGTGGAAATTGTGATGGTTGGGGGTTAAATGGATTTTTTTTTTAATGGTAAGGGGAAAAGGGGAAAAAATTTTGGGTTTTGCTGCATCCAATGGAGCAAATGATTAGCAGCTGACTGGACTATTTGGTCCTCACCTGCGGGCCAACTGCCCACAGGGGGAAGAGGCCTGGTTTCCCTGGAGAGTGGGGGTTTTTTTTTCTCATCTCCACCACTCCACACTGGGTTTTGAACCCCTTGCCCCCCCGGGCACTGCCCAAGGAATTAAAGGGGTGGGAGGGCGGGCCTTTTTTAATCTCCCCGCATAGATGGAGTAGACTGGCGAGTCTGAGGGTGCGGATTTTTGCCTCCACCAGGGGCACCCACTTTGGGTTTGGGGAGGGTGGACTTGCTTCCACCAGAGCGTAAAAACTCTTCCTTGCAACTCTGGGAAAATAAATTAAATAGCCCGCAGCAGACTGAACGGGGGAAACTTTCTTTATTCCCGAAGCATAGGAAGACACGGGTTGACTCTGACTCCCAAACAACCTTTGAAATGCCTAAAAAAACAGTTTTCTTTCAGTTTTCACTCTTTGGATGGTGGACTCCTGAATCCAAACAGGGCAGTTGCGTGAAGAGGAGGGGTGGTCGCCACCGCAGTTCGCACAATGAGCTGAATCTTTACACGGCCCATCATGGGTTGCCTTGCAGCAAACACTGCACACCTCCTCCCCAGAACAGCGATCTCTGACATGTCCAAATTTCTGGCATTTCAAACATCGCATTGGAGACGGAACATACATTTGCACACGGACATTTAAGTATCCTACTTTGATGACCGGAGGTAACAAAGGGTTGCAGAATGACAGAAAGAGGGTGTTGGTGGGCACTCTTTCTGCACCTTTTTTAACTGTCACCCTATGCACCTCTGTCACACCCTGGGATGCAAGTTCCGCCTTGATCTCTGCCTCTGAGACACCTCTAAGATCTGGGCATCGAATGACTCCCTTAGAGGAATTCAGCTGTTTATGGGAGTCAACCGGATCTCTCTGTCTACCAGCTTTGTAGCTTTCAGCAGCTGCTCTGATTGTTTCTTAGTCTTGCACTGGATAAGAAACGTACCATTTCGGAGTCGTTTTATGGACTGTGGGTCTCCTGCAATACCTTGGAAGCCCTTCTGTATTGCAAATGGGCTTAGTGCAGAAATTGGTTTGTCCTGCTCCGTGCTTTCCATTATTAGCCAAGAGGACCAAAATCCTGACATCTTCCTTGTTTCTATATCGGAATCTGAGTCTGCATCAGACTCCTGCGACTTCCTTCGTGAAATTAAATTCACTTTTCTTTTTTGGGGGGGAGGATTGTTTGGTGAAGAAGCCATATTTAGAAGGGTAAAATTCCATCTCTCCCTTACCCACCCACCATGGAGTCCAACTAAGGGGCCAGGGCCAAGAAGTCATTGTCTTGACCCCTTCCAGGTTTCAGGAGAGATATACAACAGACAGAAACCTACCAACCCTATCCCCCCTGATCATGCCCAACTCCCGGGAACAGAGAGCTGAGCACTGCAGGGGTTACCTTGGCCAGCCGGAGAACTGCCTGTTTTGACCCAACCCCATGAAGGGGAAGCCGATTAATACACCCGGGCCAGAGTGTACCTCCTGTCTAGGAGAAGTCTGAGCCAAAGTGATCTGTTGAGGGCGCTGGCCCTCTCAATCACCAGGATCTCATCCCCCTCCGTCACAGGTCGCACCGCACGGCAAACACGGCGGATCTTAAGAAGACCACAGAGAGAAAAAGAGTGTGGAAAAGAAGACTTGAAGGGGAGACGAAGATAGGAAAGAGCCAAATAAGAAAGGCAGAAAACAAGAAAAGGAGAAAGGCGGGTTACTATTAGTCAGGATCCTCACCCTTAGCCTATCTGACATGGGAAGCCCTACCAGGGGCATCAACTCCTTATCACGTTGTGCTTAGGCCAGACAGCATCCTGACTTTTCAGACCTAGAAGCATTTTTAAAAAAAACAGCCTATTTTCAAGTATTGATGCCCCCGCCAGCAAAGCCTAAGGGATCACAGGACCACGCAAGCCCTCCGACCACGGCAAGGTTGCAACCCCCGGAGGGGCTCAAAGTTTGGATGTGACATGGGAAAAGAGGTTCGATGAATTTGAAACTCTTTTGATAACTTCCTAATATGTAAACTCAATGCCAGAGACATGAGCGGAAACGACTCGACACTGAATATGAGAACGCGATGTCCTCGTTAACAAGAGGATCAAGAAAGCTGATCTACAGCAGTGTGAAAAGGCACTAACTGAGGGACATGAGTGTAGTTCCACCTCTAGCACCACTAAGAAAGATCTACAGCAGTGTGAAAAGGCACTGACTGAGGGAACATGAGTGTAGTTCCACCTCTAGCACCACTAAGAAAGATCTACAGCAGTGTGAAAAGGCACTGACTGAGGGAAATGAGTGTAGTTCCACCTCTAGCACCACTAAGAAAGAAAGATCTACAGCAGTGTGAAAAGGCACTGACTGGAGGAAATGAGGGTAGTTCCACCTCTAGCACCACTAGAAAGAAAGATCTACAGCAGTGTGAAAAGGCCTGACTGAGGGAAATGAGTGTAGTTCCACCTCTAGCACCACTGAAAGAAAGATCTACAGCAGTGTGAAAAGGCACTGACTGAGGGAAATGAGTGTAGTTCCACCTCTAGCACCACTGAAAGAAAGATCTAAGCAGTGTGAAAAGGCGCTGACTGAGGGAAATGAGTGTAGTTCCACCTCTAGCACCACTAAGAGAGACAACACTCAGTTGATCAATGAAATCGAACAAGACTCATGGAAAAGAATGCTAGGTTCAAAGGTCAGTGATGGTTTGGCAACAATAGTCAATGGGCGTGTTAGCTGAAAGTTGAGTGAAAAGGTCCAGAAGGAAACCTGAGGCTTACAATCGACCAGAAATACTGCAAAATTATGTGCCGTGGTAAACAAGAATATGGTCCAAACTTTCAACAGATCAACGCAAATCGGATCTGAAGATGGCACACTAAAGTTATCTACCTCTGAAAGACACATACACTCTAGCCACAGAAATACAGCAAAATAGTTCATTGCTTCAAATCATAATATCTAAGTAACTATCAAAATCAGTCACATCCACATGGCACATGAAAGCACAATCATCACTGGGAGATGGGGTGTGGTTGGGAGAGGGGGAGGGGGCTGGGGATTTGTTCAAAATTTGGAAAATAAGAGCTAAATCATGAAGTCATCATTCCCGTTCTCTGATGTGTGTGTGTGTGTGTGTGTGTGTGTGTGTGTGTGTGTGTGTGTGTGTGTGTGTGTGTGTGTGCGCGCGCGGGCGCGTGCGTGTGCATGAATGCGTGTGTGTGTGCAAGCGTGTGTGTGTGTCTGTCTGTCCATTTTCAGATAACGGTGCAACAGTCTGATTTTTCAACATTCCATGAGGATGTCTTCAACCACATAGACTATAGTACTTTATTATAATATTTATTCTGTCAATCTGTTGTCATCAGCCATTTATCCACTGATTTGAATGCTTCATTCACATACCAATTTACCTTTCTACTGATCAAGTTTTTTTCTTTGTGCTTTTGTCATTCTTAATTTACTTATTTATTCATTTAGTCTTTTATTCATCTATTTTTTCATGTACTCTGTGCGTGAGACAGAGAGAGAGAGAGAGAGAGAGAGAGAGTGTGATGTGTGGTGTGTGTGTGTGTGTGTGTGTGTGTGGTGTGGTGTCGTGCGTGGTGTGGTGTGTGTGTGGTGTGTGTGTGTGTGTGTGTGTGTGTGTGTGTGTGTGTGGTGGAGTGTCGTTATGTGTGTGTGTGGGGAAGAGGGTGGTGTGTGTGGTGGGTGGGGTGGTGGGGGGGGGGGGGGGGGGGGGGGGGGGGGGGGGGGGGGGGGATGCATGTCATTGGAAGAGATAGTCAGAAGACTATGTAGTATGTCATTGTGGATTAGAGATGGGAGGGATGCAGGACAAAGTGAGGTTTCTGATTATATCTTTTACACAGACTTCTTACCTCACATAACCTGCAGTTTACTTGTATTTATCTTTTACACAGACTTCCTTATCTCACATAACGCTGGCAGTTTACTTGTATTTATCTTTTACACAGACTTCCTTATCTCACATAACGCTGGCAGTTTACTTGTATTTATCTTTTACACAGACTTCCTTACCTCACATAACGCTGGCAGTTTACTTGTATTTATCTTTTACACAGACTTCCTTATCTCACATAACGCTGGCAGTTTACTTGTATTTATCTTTTACACAGACTTCCTTACCTCACATAACGCTGGCAGTTTACTTGTATTTATCTTTTACACAGACTTCCTTACCTCACATAACGCTGGCAGTTTACTTGTATTTTGATTATGCACAGAGTTTTTGATTGTTTTCAATCATCATGGGACACGTCACATGGCAGCTTAAAATGAGGGGACAAAACACAAGAGCAAGAGACAAACTTTAAGGTAACAGCTCGAGAGCTGTCATGCAGCTTAAAAATGAGGGGACAAAACGCAAGAGACAAACTTTTAAGTGTGATGGTGTGGAGGGGTAAGGGTGTGCAGGTGAAGACAGGCAGATGGTGATAGGTGCAGGAACCAAGGGACAGCAGCCAGTCAAGAAGACACACAGGACGACGTAGAGTTTTCCTTCTCTTTATTTCTCTCCCATGGCAAGGAGCTCAACCAGGAACACTGCCTGGGAACTCTCTCTCAGCACTCAGCGCACTGAGCACCTCTCTCTCTCTCTCTCTCTCTCTAGCAACACTCTAGGCAACACTCTAGGCTACGCTGATCGACAACACTGCCGCGCCCCAAATATATACAGCTTGCCCGGACCGCAAAGAAGACAATGCAGCGCCGCGTGCAAAATGAGCTTCGCGAGACGGCAAATGACAAAATTTGTGCTATCTGCCGCAGCTTCTGCGTTGTCTAGCTCGCCGTCCGTTCAAAGTATCCAAACATATTTGACACCGATGAAAACCTCAGAACCCAAGGAATAAAACGCAATAAGTCATATTTGACAATTCTATGGCTGTGTAAAGTTATTGGCGATTAAAGTCCGAGAATGAACCCACTTTTAATGAGCTTACGTCATATTTTCCTTTATTTCGATGAAAAATACTGAACAGCATGAAATAATTTTGTAATGAATGAAAAGCTTGAATTTCGCTCTTTTCATACATATAAATTTCATTACCCAAGATGCCGTCCAAGCGGAGAACTTTGCGTTTAAAGTTTGATAGAAAACACAACTTGCTTTATCGTCACATGGCCGGCGCCATGTGCTTCGAACACGATCTTCGATAAAGCGTTATTCCTTTGAAATGGTCCATCAGATGATAATTTTTATATATTTTCGCTTGCTTCTATCATAGAAATGGAGTTATTAAAAAGATTTCGATTGGGAAGTCCGAATTTCATAAAATGACAATTTAGATCAAAACTCCGACAATAAACAAAGAAGGCAACTCGCTCAAGCGACCGGCGCCGTCAGTCATTTCGTATAGTCGCAAGCTTGTACAGAAAAGATCATAGGCATGCGATATACGAAATGAGAGCTTATGGACTTTACTTTTAATGCGCATTCATGGATTCTTTGGCTTCTCTCATACTTTTTGTGAAATCAGGAATTATTTACAGTTTGTTCGTCGGACAATTCAAAATGGCGCCAAGATTAATTTGGTCGAAATACCAGTTTTAGCGAAAATATGGGCTTCTCAGTCCAACACGATTGTAGTGAATAGGATACATTAATTTTTGTGACTTCAGTGACGTATAAAAAACTATGTAGGTTCTGAGGTGTTCATGATTTACAGAATTTACACAATAAAAATGAGATCAATCGATCAAGGGAGGTAAGGGGAAGATAACTCATGAACAAAATCTCTCGTTTATGACGGGTGACCAAGAAATATACACTTTTAGCACCCGGCTACATAAGGTAACAGCTCGGAGCTGTCATGCAGCTTAAAATGAGGGGACAAAACGCAAGAGCATGAGACAAACTTTTAAGGTAACAGCTCAGAGCTGTCATGCAGTTTTAACCAGTTGTTAGCAGTAAGCATCATGAATTTGCTTTTTACTGTACTTTCACTTGGTGAACACTGTTTGCCTATACTAACAAGTGCCGTATGTGTGTGTATGTTGTGTGTCTGATGTGTGTATGATGTGTGTGTGTGTGTGTGTGTGTGTGTGTGTGTGTGTGTGTGTGTGTGTGTGTGGTGTGTGTGTGTTATGTGAGACAGAGAGAGAGAGAGAGAGAGAAAGAGAGAGAGAGAGAATGTGAACATCACTTGAGAGAACTGTCCATTCACAATTATGATATTAGACTAAAGAAAAAAAAAAAGGGGGGGGGGGGGGGGGTTGGTGGCAGAGGGGTTAGAAAAAAAAGGTAAGGGGTTAGGGTTAGGGTTAGTGGAAAGCAGCGAGTAGTGGAGGAGGGTTGGGGGTGGGGGGGGGTACTGTGTATATTGTCTTCCTGAACTGCATCATGAATGAATGTTACAAGCCTCATTATCAACCAACACACACATGCCAGAAACCCTCTCAGAATCCTTCAGGGGGACTATTCAAATTAGAGTTGAAATCCATGTCAGCAATAAAGCTGGCCAGTGCTACAGCAGCCAGTGTCATTTCAATGCTAGCCAAACTTGCAAATGGGCTGTTAATGCTGTCACAGAGTTAACAGTAGGTGCTTTCAAATGGGCTGTTAATGCTGTCACAGAGTTAACAGTAGGTGCTTTCAAAGGACTCACAGACTCAACCTTTGTGTTACTGTAAGGGAGGGCCATGTAAGCTGTTCATTTTAGTTGGTGAAGTCATTGAAGTTTTTCATATGGGCTTTTTTTGTCTTCAACAGGGTCAGAGGAAAGTTGTGTGCATGTGAATTTGGACAGTTTTCAAATTTCATTTCAAACTGGCATCAAGCCCTCCCTGTCATCAGTTTTGACCAGAAACCCCCCAAACAATGAGGCTAGATGGAGTGGTGGGACCTTCTTCTTCTTTTCTTCTTTGCTTTGTTTTGCTTTACATTCTGGTGCTTTGTTTCCCTTTTCATCATTACTCTTATTGTCTCTTTTTTCCCCTTTAAATCATGGTTTGTTCTAATGCAAATATGTTATTCTTTCTCAGTTTGTCTTATTCTTAGACAGTTTGATAGTTTATCTGCAAATACTTCTCCATCATGTACATTAAACTCACTAGGCCTATTGCATTGCAGAGGTGTGGTGTGTGTGTGTGTGTGTGTGTGTGTGTGTGTGTGTGTGTGTGGTGTGTGTGTGTTGTTCCCTTTTCCCCATCCTTTCTTATTCCCTTCTCTTCCCCTCCTGCGCACACAGACCCCCCCCCCCCCCCCCCCCACACACACACACACACACACACTGTTCTCTCCTGATCACCACTCCTCCAAAACAACACACACACACACACACACACACACACACACCACACACACACCACTCTCTCTCTCTCTCTCTCTCTCTCTCCTTCCCCTCTTACTTTCTTACAAAACTCTAATATCTTTTGGACTCCTTAGCAACCCAGCAGAGGTGGGCAGAAACAACAGTAAGTTGTGGGATAAGGTGGAATGGTGTGGGGTGCATGGGTGGAAGGGGAACGGGGCATTCTGTTTAACATGTTGTTCTATTACATGGTTTCAAAACAACATGTAGCATGTCTCTAAAACTGTCAATTAATGTATGATTTTCTGCTGAGCAGAAGATCAAAAAGTTGCAAAGAATCTCATTCAAGTTGTGTGTGTGTGGTGTTGTGTTTCTCAGTGTAATGTCCTTCACTAAAAGTAATATCAGACTTGATGCGTGTGTGTGTTGTGTTGTGTGTGTGGTGTGTGTGTGTGGTGTGTGTGTGTGTGTGTGTGTGTGTGTGTGTGTGTGTGTGTGTGTGTGTGGTGTGTGTGTGTGTGTGTGAGAGAGAGAGGGGAGAGAGAGAGAGAAGAGAGAGAGAGAGTTTATATGTGCATATGCTTGAGTATGTGTGTGGTACTGATGGTGCATTTCCATCCCCCCCCCCCTCACATCCAACTGCACCCTTCCTCCCACTTCTCACCCAGTCCCTCTCCTCCCTTCCCCCTCCCACTGCACCCTCCACCCCACTGTCCCCTTTTTTTTTCTTTTTCTCTCCTATGAACAACTCCTGCACTCTTTTTGACTGTTTTGAAATGCAAACTGATCTTCGACAGAGGCACACATATGCACTGACTTAAGCTGTACACAGCAAAGAATGGTTTTCACATTAACATTGACATAAGACTAAACTTGTACTTTATTGACACTAATACACTGATCATAAATTGTCCCTTGTGGGGGAAAAATGATTTTTTTTTGCCTCCTGTCACAAAAGTCATGTCTTACAGGAGGTGGTTTGGAAAAAGATTAACAAAAAATCTCCCCTGAAATAAAGGCATCCTTTATCATGTAACAACAGAAATGAACAAAACGAGAGTAGTTCCCAGCAGAATGTGGCAGCTGTCCATACCATAGGAATATTGATTTCTAAGAAAAAGTTTTGAGTTGTGTCTGACTGCCAGATGGGAGACAACTAAATTCACATCAGTGCAGTGGCTTCACTGTACTCCCATCAACTATGCACAAACTGCGTGTAGTATCAGTCTGAGCAGGTGATTACATTATAATTTAGATACATATGGAGACACTCTTTTCCCCATCTCTTTTCTTTCACTTGGGGTGATCCTAAGAATTTGCAGTGTTTCAAACTGACTATTCATCATGAAAAAATGACTTTTTTTTAGGGGGTACTTCAAATTAAAATTTGAAAAAAAAAAAAAAATTAAATTAACTTTCAGCTTGTATCACTGAAGTACATCTTGCAGTGTCAACTTCATTTCATGAAGTTGTTGCAAGTGACTTCATACAGTGTCATTAAAAATGAAAGTTGTTTGGCAAGTGCTTCAGCAGCCAGTGTCATTTCAATGAAAGTGAAATTGGCAAGTGCTTCAGCTACCATGTCATTTCAATGAAAGTTTGGCAAGTGCTTCAGCAGCAGTGTCATTTCAATGAGCAACTCAGAGAGTGTCTTCATGAAAGTGTATGCATGCATCAGCAGAGTATTATGCTTGCAAGATTGAAAGATGGCACTGGGTGTTACATGTACAGAACTATTCATTTCAGATGGGTATTGATTGAAGTGTGTGGTACCATGTAAACTTTCATTTCAGATGGGTATTGATTGAAGAGTGTGGTACCATGTAAACTATTCATTTCAGATGGGTATTGATTGAAGAGTGTGGTACCATGTAAACTATTCATTTCAGATGGGTATTGATTGAAGAGTGTGGTACCATGTAAACTATTCATTTCAGATGGGTATTGATTGAAGAGTGTGGTACCATGTAAACTATTCATTTCAGATGGGTACTGACTGAAGTTTTTCATGTAGGCATCACTCCTTCATTAGGGTCAGAGGAAGGTTGTGTACTGCATAAAATCTGAAATCTTTCAAATTCCATTCCAAACTAGCGTTAGGCCCTCCCTGTCATCAGTTTTGAAGAGAAACCCCAAATAATGAGGCTAGATGGAGTTATGGGACCTTGTCAGTATTCTTGTTTTTGTTTTGTGTGTGCGTTTTGTGTGTGTGTGTGTGTGTGTGTGTGTTGTGTGTGTGTGTGTGTGTTTTGTGTTTTTTAATTTTTTGGTTTGTTTTGTTTTTAATTCCTTTAAACGCCTTGTTTCCCTTTTCATTGTCACTCTTATTTACTTACTCTTTTTCTTTAAGTCATGTTTTGTCCTACTTCAAATAATCTGTGATTCTTTCTTGGCTTTTCTTTTTCTTAGATAGTTTGGTATTTTAGGAGCTAATATTCATCCAGCATGAAACATTAAACACAGCAAATCTATCACTGCATTGTGGAGAGTGTGTACACGTGCATATGTCTGTGTGTGTGTTCCTTCTTCCTCACGCTTTCTTATTCCCTTGTCCCCCCCCCCCCCCTCACACACACACACACACACCACACACACACACACACACACACACACACACACACACACACACTCACACATTTTCTCCTTTCCACCACTTCTCACACACACACATACACATACACACTTCTCTCCTTCCCCCCTCACTTTCTTGAGAAACTCTGGTAGTAATACCTTCTGGACTTTAGCAGCCCAGCAGAGGTAAGTAGAAACAACTGTAAGTTGTTGGGATAGGATGGAATGGTGTGGGGTGGATGGGTGGATGGGGGATGGGGTAGTCTGTTTAACATATCTTAAAAAAGTTATTGTAATACGTCCGCCAAATGTGAACAAACAATCACAAGACAAAACATGACACTTTTCAACCTCTTAGGACATTTTCAGGTAAGATAAACAACACTCAGGAAAATGAACCAGCAATAACCTCTCTCATCAAATTTGGTGTAAGATGGGTGTTGAATCATTAACATGTTGTTCTATGTATGGTTTCCCAATAACATTTTGCATCTCTCAGACTAGTCAGAGACTGTCAATTTATGTATGATTTTCTGTTGAGCAGATGATCAAAAAGCTGCAAAGACATCTTCATTCAGATAGTGTGTGTGTGTGTGTGTGTGTGTGTGTGTGTGTGTGTGTGTGTGTGTGTGTGTGTGTGTGTGTGTTGTGTGTGCATGTGTCTCTGTATGTGTGTGGTACTGACGGTGCATTTCCCTATGTCTCTCCCCCCTCCTCTCACACACCACTGCACACGTTCTCCCACTTGGCATCCAGTCCCCCCCCCCCCCCTTTCCCTCCTCTCTCTACACCTCCAACTCAACATAGACACACACATGCACAGACAAGGGGGTGGGTTTGGAAAAAATTAACAAAAAATCACATTTGCAATTATGGTACCCTTTACCATAACAACAGGCATGAGTAAATAGGAGAGGAATTCCCAGCAAAATTTGGCAGCTGTCCATCCTATATGAATACTGATTTTGAAGAATAAATTTTGAGTTGTCTGACATGCCGGAAGGGAGACAACTATCAGGGCAGTAGCTTCACTGTCCTTCCATTAACAATGCACAAACTGCTTGTAATAATCATCAGTCTGAACAGGTGATGGCGTATACAGATAGAGAGACTCTCCTGTTATATCTTTTTTTCTTTCACTTGGGGATGATTCCAAGCATTTGCAGTGTTTCAAACTGACTCATCATCATGAAAAACTGACTTTTTTCAGGGGGTACTTCAAATTAAGATTTTCCAAAAAATGAAAAGTGAGTTACAACACGCTGAACACACTCTTTCCAGCCTGCACTTATCATGACCATACTGTGTTTTTAAAATGTCAGTAAACAGTGGCTGGTAAATGCTTCAACAGCCAGTGTCATTTTAATGCAAGCAAAAATTGCAAATGGGCTGTTACATACTATCACAGAGCTGTAAGTAGGTGCTTTCAAAGAACTCACAGACTCAACCTATGTGGCATGTAAACTGTACAGCTGAAAACTGATTGTAGATTTTCATGTGGGCATTATTTCTTCAAAAGAGTCAAAGAAAAATTGTGTACAGGCGGCACTCCAAAAACTACTGCGCTAAGGCCTTGCTTAAGAAGTATTTGCAGACTGGCACAATTACATTGTTATGAGACTTTTCATGCCGTGTTCAAGGTACAAGCCAGGTGGTTCCAAGCAGGCTATTTGGGGGCTACCACCTGGTGCAAAGAAAGGGCAACATTTTTTTTTTCTCTCATTTCATTTCTCCATCTTTTTACTAACAGAGTTAAAATAAACCTGTGTAAGAAATCTGCCAACTCACACTGCTGTAGGATAATGACTCAGTCTCAGTAGACAAGCCGAACGTGACCGGAAGAACTCTTCAATGCTTACGAATAATATCCGGGAAGTTACCTTAGAAACATAATGCTCTCTTCTTCATCAGCTCGCTCAGTCACCGACACGCCATCACACGTCTCCACTTTAATAATACTACAATTGCCACCATGGAAACGCTTAACAGTTTTAAAAACACATTATACACTAGGCTTTTAGTCGCTTCCAGATCAATTTCCCCACAGGAAACTAGCTATCACACAAGCAACAGCGCACTCATGTAAAAACAAACAAAAAATGTAAACTTATTATTTCTGTCTGAATATTCAGGCAAATAGCTGATAAAGCCTGAAGATGAATCATTGATTTGATATATGATAATTATGATAAAATGTCAGTCCAGTTGGTGTCACAGTCAAGGTCACAAGGAAGTAGCTCTCATTTTTATTATCTTATGCTAAAGTAGTACGAGTACAGGGCCCAGACAGGGCGACCACTTTCCGACCAGCAGTGCAAATATTGGTACATTTAGATACATGACCAATAATTGTATTTCCTAAACCCAAAACCATTATCCTTTCTCCTCTTCATACTACCACTTCCCCACCCTCCTTAACCT
>JAMYXO010004900.1:0-16532 GCA_033310375.1 Conus canariensis | reverse complement strand
AATTTAAAGAAGGAAAAGAAAAAAAAAGGGGGGGGGAAAAATTTTTGGGGGGGGGGGGTTTTTTTGGGGGGGGGGGGGAAAAAAAAAAAAAATTTTTTTAAAAAAAAGAAAAAAAATTTTAAAAAAAAAAAACCATTTTTTTTTTTAAAAATTTTCCCCCTTTTTTTTGGGGGGGGGCCCCCAAAAAAAAAAGGGAAAAAAAAAAAAATAAAAAAAAAAATTTTTTAAAAATTTTAAATTTTTTTTTTCCCCAAAAAAATTTTTTTAAAATTTAAAAATTTTTTAATTTTTTAATTTTTTTTTTTTTGGGGGGAATTTTTAAATTTAAAAAGAAAAAAAACCCCTTTTTTTTTTTAAAAAAATTTTTCGTTTTTTTTTTTGTTTTTTTTAAATTTTTTTTTTTCCTAGAACTCCCAAAAACCTTTTTTTTTTTCGACCACACAGTTGAAGGGAAAAAAAAAAAAAAAAAAAAGTTCCTTTTTTTAAAGTCTATCTGATCATTTTTCAACAAGAGGCATTTTTTATTTTTTTGGGTACTTTTTTATTTTTTTTTAAGCCCAAATTTTAAAATTGGTTTTGGGGGAAAAAGGTGTGTTTTTTTAACCATTTTTTTTTCCAGTGCCCAAAAAGGGCCCCCTTAAAATCTTGTTTTTTTTTTGGGGAAACCCCTTTTTTTAGCTATGGCCTTGCTGATTTGGGCTAAATTTATATCCGGGAAATTTTTTAAAGGCAAAAAAATGCAAAATGTTTTGGAAAAGAGTTTAAAAATCTATCTTTTTTTTATTTATTTTCTGGGTTTTTTTAAAACAAAGCCCTTTGCAAAAACCCAAAGGGGGTTGGGGGGTTGGGTTTTCAAAGGTTTTACCCCGCTCTGTCCACTGCAAAAACCCCCTCTTGAGGGACTTTTTTTTTGGGTTTACAAAAAAGGGGGTTATACTTTTTAAAAGTATAGTCGGGATAGTTTTTAAAATTTCTTAAAAAGGGGGACAGATTTTTCAACCCTAAATTTTTCCTTCAAATCTTTTTGGCAGCCTTGGGGGAAATATTTTAACTGATTTTCTTTTTCCTTTTTTGCGTGTTCATTTGGGGTTTTCCCACTTCGTATTTTATTTAAAATTTTAAAATATAGTTTTTATATATAATATTTTATATTTTATATATATATAATTTTAAAAATAATAATAAAATTTTTAAAAAAGGGGCTTAATCAAACGAAAATTTTTCTAAGGGGCTTTAAAAAAAGGGCATATACATTCACCCTTTTCATAAACAATAAAACACCTTACACCCAACTACAAATACAAATTACTACAATAACAAAAATCCAAACCCTACCAATGGACTTTAATATCTTCAAATATCACTAAAAAAAATTTAATCCTAAAACGTTAAAATCAAAAAAACAAATACATATAATAAAAACATACACATACGCTACATTTGAAAAAGGCCAGACGGCTAGATTTTAGGTTTAAACACCCCCCCCCCCCCCCCCCCCCCCCCCCCCCCACAGCATTGACAATTATAGAAAAAATAGATGGGTTTTAAGTTTGACTTTAAAAAAAAAGAGATAGAATCTGAATGTCTGGACATTTTCTGGCATTCTGTTCCACGTCGCTGAGCTTGAAAAAGAAAGATCTTTCCCAGTAAGTAGTCCTGAAGCGAGTCTTTCCCGCAGAAGGCGGTCGTCGCACGGGAGCGTTTTTGTCGAGAGGGGGGTAGATTTTAAGGAATCTGAGAGATAAGAAGGCCCCAATTTTTCAAGAGGGGAAGAAAGTGAGAGTTGGAGATTTTTTGTACGAGATACTTTTTTGAGACAGATAGCCATTGAAGAGAGTGGAGGAAGAGGCGAAATGTGACATTTTTTTTCTTTGCTCTACAGACGACTCGGGCTGCTGATTTGGATTCGTTTAAAATTTTTCTATAGGTTTTTGGAAGGCCGGGCCAAAAATGAGTTGCAAACTATTCTAGATAAAACAAAAGCACAAATGAGTTTTTGGATTGTAGGAGAAGGGGAGTAAAATATTCCTTTTTAAAAGCAATGCAAAAATTTTTAAATTTTCAAAAAGGGGGTTTTCAAAAAAAGGGATTTTGGGGTGAGCAGGGCCCCCTTTATGAAGAAAGTTTGGAAAGGATGGGGGCGTTTTTTTAAAAGACCTGTAATAAAACAATTTTTTCTTTTTTGTCCCCATACCCCCACCCCCCCTTTCCGTTTTTTTTCCCCTTTTTTTCCCCCCCCCCCCCCCCCCCTTTTTTTAAATCTTTCCCTTTTTTTATGTTTAATTTGGGAAAGGGGGTTAAAAATTGCTTGGGGCGGGACAAAAAAAAAAAAAAAAATTTAAAAAAAAAAATTTTTTTTTTTTTTTTTTTTTGCAAACCCGGGCCCCTTCAAAAAGGGGCCCCCCCCCCCTTTTTCCCCCCCAAGCCAAAAAAAAAAAAAATTTTAAAAAAAAAACCCCCCCGGAAAACAAAGCCCTAACCACAAAAAACCCCACTTAAACAAAACAAAAATTTACCACGCCCCCCCAAAAAAACAATTACCCCCCCCCCCCACCCCCCCCCCCCCCCGCCCCCCCCCCCCCCCCCCCCCCCCCCCCCCCCCCCCCCCCCCCCCCCTCTTTTTTTCCACCCAATTTTCTTTCCTTTTTTCCCCTCATACTGTTCAACTTTGGCGAAATCTTGATTAAAAATAACTCCGTGGGGGGTATTGACGGCTTATTTTTTTTATCACTATATATTATATTATATAAAATATTTTAATTAAAAAAATATTTTATTTATAATTTTTTTTTTTTTTTTTTTTTTTTTTTTTTAAAAGTTCAAATTTTTCCCGGGGGGTCATTACTATAAGGGATAGGGAATTTTTTAGCTTCATTTTTTTTCCCCCACTGCTTAATTGTTCACATTTATATAAATTTAAATATAAATATATAAAATTTTAAAAAGAGAGAGAGAAGAGAGAGAGAGAGAGAAGAGAGAGAAATGAGAAGGAGAGAGAGAGAAGAAACAGCCCAAAAGAAGGAAGGGGAAAGGAAACAGAGAGAGACTGTCACCACTACCAGGCCCTCCTTCTCTCTCCCCCTTTCTCGCACTCTCCTGTTTCCCCCGTCCTTTTTTCACCCATTCCTCTACCCTCTCCTCCCCCTTTCCCTGTCCCCTCAAACCTTCTTTTTCCCCCCTCTTCCACCCCCCCCCCCCCCCCCCCCCCCCCCCCCCCCACACACAAAAAAATTTTTTTTCCCCCCCTTCCCCTCCCCCCCACCCCCCCCCCTGTCTTTTTTTTTAGCCCCCTCCCTACCCCTTCCCCCCATCCTTTTTTTTCCCCCCCTTTTTTTTTGCCCCCCCCCCCCCCCCCCTCTTTTTTCCATCCAATTCTTTCCTCTTTTCCCCTCATACTTTTCAATTTTCCCTGTCCCAACCCCCCCCCCCCCCCCCCTTTTTTTGCCCCCTCCTCCCCTCCCCCTCTTCTTTTCACCCCCCCCCCCACCCCTTTTACCCCCCCTTTCCCCCCCCCCCCCTTTTTTTTTTTGTCCAGTTTTCCCACCCGCTCCTCCCCCCCCCCCCCTTTCCCCCCTCCTATTCTTTCCTTCCTTATGCTCTCAAGTACCCTGAACAGAACTTATGACATTAAGGTTAAAAGTAGACGCGGGAAAGTAAACTCCCCGAAAAACCCTTTTTTGGGCTGCAGCATTCCCCTTGATCTTAGAAAAAAAAGACAAGCCAATGACTTTGGTTTTCTTAGTTCCTCCTCCCGAACCCTCCCCCCCTCATTCCTTTCCAAAACAGCCCCCCATCAGCCCTCCCTCCCCATAAACCCAATAAATGTTCAAATACATTTAGTTCATGTCTTCCCGGGCTCCAGGCTTCAACAACACCGTCATGGACGGTCGGGCCCCGTGTGGTAAAGGGGCTCCACCAGGTGCTGGCTGTGGCAGCCGATGGGAACACAGGCAGCGATGCAGCCTGTTTCACTCTTTACTTTTGGGGGAGTTACACAGCCCTGCAGGACACACGGGGACAGCCCACCCCCCGGGAATGTCTTTGTCAGGGGGCTGTACAAAAATATTTTTGGGGTATGTCTGTCAGGGGTTGTAAGCATGAAAAAACCCTTTTATTCGGGTTATGCCCAAAACAGGGGTTGTAATGCATTAAAAAGCTTATTTTCCCTATGTATTTGTTTCAACAACCGTTTTTAAGGAATTGTTTATCCAAAGAAAATACACATCATGAACTCAGTAACCTTTGTGCAATTGTTTATCCAAACCCAAATAACATCAGTGTACTCAGGAACCTTTGTAGAAATTTTTTTATCCAAAGCCAAATACACACGTGTGCCCAGTGAATTTTTGTATTTATTGTTTATCCAAAGCCAAATACACTTTAGTGTCCCCCCGTGAACTTTTGTAGAAAACTGTTTATCCAAAGCCAAATCAATCAGTGTACCCCGTGGACCTTTCTACTAAACAGTCACATGTCAAACGCAATTTTGGGCAGCCTACCTGTCCCCCACAAAAACCCCACTTTCCACCTCCGTACTTTGGACAAAAACTTTCTATAAAGTATGCTTTCCTTCGTCTGTCCCCCCATTAAAGATCAGATTAAACTAATGAAAAAAAAAAAAATGGTCTCCGTAATTTCCAACAAACGGAAAATTAAGTTTTTTTTTCCCCCTTGTATTCAAACGTCGCTTTAGTGTTTGAGCTAGTGTATTTCCAGTGGGGAACAACCGGGGAAAGAATAACCACAAACTTAAATGATTACCTGTCCTAACTAACAACACCCCCCCTCATTTAAAAAGGATCAAGAAACCAACAAGAACACTGAAGATGTAGCTAACCATGACACAGAGGAACAGAAAAACAAAAACATCTGAACGTGTAGCTAACCAGTGTACACAGAGGAAAAAGAAACCAAAAAAGAAACTGAAAGATGTAGCAACCAGTGTCCGAGAACAAAAACCAAAAAAAACTCTGAAAAGATTAGCAAAAAAGTGTCACAAAGGAACAGAAACCAACAGAACACTGAACGTGTAGCTAACCATTTACACAGAGGGAAAATAACCAACAAAACATTGAACGTGTATAACCAGTGTCCCCGAGGAAAAAGAGAACCAAAAAGAAAACTGAACGATGTAGCTAAACCCGTGTCACAGAGGAACAAACCAACAAGAACATCTGAACGATGTAGCTAACCGTGTCCCCCAAAAGGAACAGAGAACCAAAACCGAACATCGAACGATGTACTAACCAGTGTCCCCGAGGAACAGAAACCAAAAAGAAAATCTGAACGATGTTTGCTAACCAGTGTGCACGAGGAAAAGAGGGGGAACATGGGGTCTGAAGGTTTTAAAAAGAGGTGACGAGGGGGAAAATGAAGCAAAATTTAAAAGCAACAGAATTATTCCACCCCAAACCTACAATAAATTTTTTGTCTTATTGTCTGGTGAAACTAATTCCCTTTTTTTTTAAAAAAATTTTTCTTCTGACAGTTGACCATTCCACTCTCTGCTTTGTATGGAACCGTCAAGAATAGGGGGGCGAGATAAATCATGGAAAAAACACAGGGAACGGTGCGTCAACGACATCCCACAATGCCGGACAGACTACCCACAAAAGCCTTTTCCCCAAAAACCATCCCAAGGGGGAACAAATACCAGGGTTGTGTGACGGCGGGACCCCGGACCGCTTCAGGTTCGACCGCCTCTCACCAATAAAACCCCCAAAGACAACCCCAACCCCCCCCCCCCCCCCCCCTCTCCCTACACCCCCACCCCCCCCCTTTTTTCCCCATCTCCCCCCTCCCTCCCCACCCACCCCCTTTAAACTGAAATCAAAAAAAGTCTGACAAACACGCGCAAATCTTCGCAGACCCCCAAATATACACAGAGTCATCAGATAATGATGTTTTTCGTGAACGGAAAAAAAAGTCTCAACCAAAAAAATCCAGGGAACAGGCAAAATTTTTTTTTGCAAACCATACACACAGTCTGTGTGCAAGCACGTGATATGAAAACATGTTGAAGAGAAAAAACGTTTGACAATTCGATCACTTTTTCACACAGAAAGACACTTTTCAGAGGGCTTGCCGGGCCGGACAAGAACTGACAAAAAAAAATGACGAACAACTGGAAAATACGTCATCAAATTGAATACGATTAAAGTAAAGAGATGTTGGTTTATGCCTGTGTTCACCGCTATACATGGGGACAAGGTTTCCTCTTTAAGTCCCAACACCTCTGTTTAATAATACATGTATACATCGCACAGGCTGTACATGGGGCAAAGGTTTCCCCTTATAGTCCCAGACATCCCTGTTTTAATAATACATGTATACATCGTCACGGCTTGATGGGTGAGCCGGGGGGGGGGGGGGGGGGGGGGTTGGCAAAGGGAAGGGGAGGGGTGCTGGGAGGTTTTGGTTAGGGTGCTCTGATAATGCAGAAAACCTTAACCCCACCCCACCCCCCCAAAATAAAATAAAGAAAGAAAGAGGAAGATTGAACAAACCCCATAGTGTTTTTAAAACCAGTTATGTGTTGAAAAAACGGGGACAGACTAATGTACGTAAGCCCGTTTATACTTTTTTAAAATTCATCATTGCAAGGTGTGCAAAACCTGTCTTTTTACACTGAAACAAACCCCAAATCTTTACAACAGGCAGATCTACGATGAAAACTATTTACTGTTTTTCTGCTTTGTGATCACAGAAGTAATGTTTTTGTTTCTCAGCTGCAAGGGTGTACTTTTTAATGCCTACTCACCACTTGACTGCTGAAGCGTTCACTGCCGCGGTCAGCTGAGCTGAGGGTTTTTTGGGTAGAAGGAGCGCCTTTGTCCCCCCGAGTTGCCGCCACCTGTCGTGTACAAAGGTGCTTCAGTGCGAATTCCTGGTGTTATCAGCTGCTTTATGGCCTTTCGTGACAACCGTGGCATGATCTAATTTGTCTGCTGGTGACAGTTAGAGAGGAGCTGCCCTCCCCCCAACAGATTTGACCTCACCCACCAGAATGCCATACTGGCGGTGAGAATGATGATGTCACACTCCCCATCAACAAAGTTTGGAGGAATGGATGGATGGGTGACAGAGGGAGATGAGAATGATGATGATTGGTGTGGTTTTGATGTGATGGCTGGGGTTATTTGGTTTCCGTAATTTCATGAACATCATTTGAGAAATGACCATCATAGACCTCATAGATATCCCCCAGGGCCTGTGAGACACTGGTACATCGCCTCATCATCCTGGACGATCAGTGTCCTGGATGTGCATGGTCCTGCAGGCCTGATGGGTTGGTCTGTGAAACACTGTGCCTGCTGGGTAGGACTGAGAATGAGTTGATGGTTGTGAGGATGCTGATGGCTGTGATGTTGAAGGCTTGTGATGATGTGGATGGCTGTGATGATGCGATGGCTGTGGATGACCGTGGATTGGCTGTGATGACGTTGGATGGCTGTGATATGTGGAAATGATTGTGGTCGATAACGGCTGACACGTCTCAGTTTCCGAGACAGGCCACGTGTAGGGTGGGGGTGGATCCAGTCTGACAAAGCCGTCCTGCCCGGCGACATTTCCACAGTGGTGAGGAACCCGATTAAAGTAAAAGGGGTGGGAAAAAATGAGGATCTGAAGGAGATTGGGGTACATAGACCGAAGGAAGGGGATCCAGTCCAATGCATCCTCGGTAGCACCCCCTGCCTGCAATGAACCCATCACCATGTTGTTTTTTTCTTTTTCGTCAACCCTTAGTCGTTATCATCACATTCACCAGTCATCATCTTCATCATCATTTTATTAATTATTATTATGTTGATGTGTTGTTTTTTATTATTATATTATTAGTATTATTATTATTATCCAATCATCATCATCATCATCATTATTATTATTATTATTATTATTATTATTTTATTATCAATCTTCTTCTTCTTATTCTTTCTTCTTCTTCTTCTTATTATTATCATCATCATCATCATCCATCATCATCATCATAATCATCATCATCACATTCTAGTTTATTCCATTCATTCATTCATTTATCTTTTTGTAGTTGCTGCTTACTTCAGATTATGCACAGCCTAAATAGTAAGAATACACCCCATCATGAAATGAACTTGCTCATGTTAAACGTTCAGCCTGACCGATCTGTATCAGTCACCGCCAACCAAGGATAACAGCAGGCAGTTCAGGTTCATTCCCTCTCTGTGCCGTCCAGTAGCACTGAGGCGATGGCAAGGGATCTTCCCCCCCTTCTGCCTAGCTCTGTCTGCTGCTGCCAATCTCCAGTGTTTAAACTCTCTCCCGTCTATCTGTCTCAGTGTCCGTGTCTGTATCTGTCTGTATCTGCTTTTCTGTCCAATCTTCCTTTCCCGTACTACCTGTCTGTCTGTCTATCTGTCTGGTTCTGTCTGTCTGTCCTGTCCTGTCCTCTCTCTCTCTCTCTCTCTCTCTCTCGTACACCAGCCTCCTCCCCTTTCCCTCAGTGGTTTGTGCACCAGGTCTCTCTCTCTCTCTCTCCTCCTCTCTCTCTCTCTCTCTCTCTTCCACCCCCCCCCCCCTTTTTGTATACCAGTCTCTCTCTCCTCTCTCTCGTGTTTTATTCATTCAGGTCCCCCCCCTCTCTCTCCCCCTTCAGTGTTTGTACCCCGGGTCTCTCTCTCTCTCTCCCTCCTTCTCTCCTCTCCCCCCCCTGTTTGACACCGGGTCTTCTCTCTCTCTCCCTCCCTTTTGTACACCAGGTCCTCTCTCTCTCCCCCCCCTTTTGTACACCAGGTCTCTCTCTCTCTCCCCTCCCTGTTTGTAAACCGGGTTCCCCTCTCTCCCCCCGTTTGTACACCAGGTCCCCCTCTCCCGTTTGTACACCAGTCTCTCCCTCTCTTTCCCTCCCTGTTGACACCAGGTCTCCCCCTCCCTGTTTGTACACCAGTCTCTCCCTCTCTTTCCCTCCCGTTTGTAACCAGGTCTCTCTCCCCTCCCTGTTTTACACCGGGTTCTCCCTCCCTTTCTCCCCCTGTTTGAACCGGTCTCTCTCTCCCCCCCCCCCCCCCCCCCTTTTGTGCATCGGGTCTCTCTCTCCCCCCCCCTGTATGTACACCAGGCTCTCCCCTCCCCCCTCTCTCTCCTCTCTCTCCTCCTCCTTTTCCTTTCTCTCTCCCCTGGGTGTTTTACACCAGGTCTCCTCTGTGTGTCTCTGTCTCTCTCTCCCCTCCATGTTTGTACACCAATCTCTCTCTCTCTCTTTCTCTCTCCCCCTCATTCCCTGTACACCAGGTCTCTCTGGTCCTGTCCTCTCCCTCCATGTTTGTACCCCCCTTTTTTTCCTCTCTTCTCTCTCTCCTCTCTCTCTTCTCTCTCTCTCTTCGGGTTTAACACCAGGTCCCCCCTCCCTTCCCCTTCAGTGTTTGTCACCAGGTCTCTTTGTTTCTGTCTCTCCCCTCCATGTTTTTACACCTGTCCTCTCCTCTCCTCTCTCTCTCTCCTCTCTCTCTCTCTCCTTCCCCTCCCTGTTTGTACACCGGGTCTCCCCTTCCTCTCTCTTCTCTCCTCCTCTCCCCTTCAGTTTTTGTACCCCCAGGTCTCTCTCTCTCTCTCTCTCTCCCCCTCCCCCTCCCCCTTCATGTTTGTACCCGGGTTTCTCTTTCTCGCTCTCTCTTTTCCCCCCCTGTTTGTACACCCGGGTCCTCTCTCTCCCCTCAGTTTTTGTACCCCAGGCCTCTCTCTTTTGGTTTGTGTCTCTTCTCTCTCCCTCCTGTTTGTACCCCAGTCTTCTCTCTCTCTCTCTCTCTTTTCTCCTCTCTCCCTCCATGTTTGACCCCAGGTCTCTTCTCTCTCTCCCCCATGATGTAACCAGGTCTCCTCTCTCTCTCTCTCTCTCTCTCTCTCTCTATCTTTTCTCTCTCTTTCCCCCTCATGTTTGTACACCAGCTCCTCTTTCTCTCTCTCTCTCTCTCTCTCTCCCCCCCTTCCCCCTCTCCCCACTGAGGTTTTACACCGGGGTCCCCTCTCTCTCTCTCTTCCTCTCTCTCTCTCTCCTCTCTTTCACTCACTCTTTCTCTCCCCTCAGTTTGAAACCCCAGTCTCTCTCTCTCTCTTCCTTCTCTCTTCTCTCCTCTCTCTCTCTGCAAAAAGTCTCTCAGAACTCTACAACTCCCAAAATAAAACCCTTTCCCTCGCCTGCTTTCCGCAAGCTCTTTTTTTCAGTCTCTATTTAAAACATACAAGACTAAGGGTCTACTCTATGGGGCTCTGCTAGCGCTGTTACCCCCCAAACCATTGCAAACCCCCAAAGCGAGCACTCCCAAAATTTTCCCCCCTAAAAAACAGTAGTCTCCCCAGACTCAGACTATAAAAAGGGTTTAAGTTCTCCCTTTAAGTCTGAGATTAGAATACAACAAAAGGGAAACAACTGCACAAATTATTCTGGGAAGGCACCCTCAACATTAGTCCACAGATTCTAATTAATTCCTCAAGGGGCTCTACCCGACTACAGTCCCTGTCCTAGAACTGACTTATTCAAATCCAGTTTAACATATTCAGGTTTTCCCGTCAATGGGCTTGCCCCTATCACCCAAAAAACCCAATGCACATCAACCTTCAAACCCATTATTTCAAAACCCTCTTTTTGTGCCAAACTTTCAATCCGCCATAAAAACCCCCACCAACCACTACCACCCTCTTTGCCTTTTGTATGAACCCGACTATTTTAAAGTGTTTTGTACTTGAAATGCACATGTATTCTGTTTAAAAAGTATCCTTATGTGAGTAGCGCGCCGTGCGTGCATGCGCGCGCGCGCGCGCGCGCGTGTGGGTTGTGTGGTGTGTGTGTGGTGTTTTTTCCCCTACCCCTTTTTTCCCTCTTGTCACTATGTCTTAATGTTGTATTCTTATCGACCTCTCTCTCCTCTCCCCTCCTCTCCTCTCTCCCTCTCTCCTTTCCTCTCTCTCTCTCTTCTCACGGTTCTGTGGAATGACTTGATTTATTGTCTATATGGGACCCCCCCCCCCTTTTATCCCTGGGGAATGGGCTATCATTATGCTTTTTTTTTCTCCATGTGTGTGTGTGCGTGTGTGTGTTGTGTGCGTGTGTGTGTGTGGGGTGTGTTTTTGTGTGTGTGTTTTGTGTGTTGTGTTGTGTTGTTTTTTTTTTCCTTTGGCTTCAAAATCGATTGTTTGCAACCCTTTGGTATCTTATGATTGGGGATTTGTTTTGAACATGCCTTTCCTGCACCCCATCTCGCCCTTTCTCCCTCCCCCCCCCCCCCCTCCCTCCCTCCCTCCCTTCCTCTCTCTCTCCTCTCTTCTCTCCCTTTCTCTGCCCTTCTCTCTTCTCCTCCCCGCCCTTCCCGCACTCTTTTCGCTCCTCTCTCTCTCTTTCCCCATCCCCCTCTCTCTCTCTCTCATTATTTTATTTTTTATTTTTTTTAAAAAAAAAATTCCTTTAAATTTTTGTTCTACCTTTCAAATTACTTTTTTTATTGCCTCATTTTTTTTTTGCATTTTGACCCTACTCAGGGGCGAGGACTGGTTTAAAAAAAAAAACACATCATGCTCCTGTTCCCCCGTAAATAAAAATTTGGTCTTGTTTTTGTCTCTTTCCCCAAACCTCTCTCCCCAAACTCTCTCTCACCTCCCCCCCTCTCCCCCCTCAGTTTTTTGTACACCGGGTCGGGGCCCTGTCTGTCTGTCTGTCTGTCTTTTTCTGTTGAACTGTTTGTGATACTACCCTTTAAAATAAAATAAAAGCCCGGGAAATGGGTGGCTGCAACATGCAGAAAGATTTAGATCAATTAGTTAGCTGGACCGAAGAAAATCATATGGCTCTTCCCCCTCTCAATCAAAGTTTATGTTAGTTACCACCCGACAGAAAAACAAAACTTAAAAAACCCGCCTGCCCAAACCTTAAAATTTATGACAAAGCACTGGAAAAAGTGAATTGCACAAATTGCTAAGCTTTCATTTATAATAACATATTTGGCTCCACATCTTTACTTTTAACTGTCCAAGAAAGGTTTCAGCTAAAGGAATAAAGCATTTTCTTGATGAGCATACTCGAAAGATATCTTTCCATGTAACATCCAACCCGGACATAGACTATGCTTTTAACTTTCTGGGATTTTTGGCAATAAAAACTCCTTAAGACCCTTGAGAGCTTATACAAACTTATTCTGCTCAAATCATCGTCCCCCTACCCAGTGTTCAAATACTTAGGTATTTTTTTCCCTTTGGGTTTAAATGCCGTTTTAAAAAGTAATTTTATTAAAAAAAAATTTATAAATAATTAACGCCGTCTTATCTCCATAAAAATTTTCATCGAAAACATTTCTAGCAAAGGTTTACTATTTTCACCCCACGACCTAGACTAATCTTTCATGACCCCCCTTTACTTACTCGGGCCCAACTTTGGAAAAATTTTCCCGATCATCTTAAGACAGCTGTAGTTTGATATCTTTAAAAAGGGTTTTCCCAACAATATTTTTATGGAAACATCTTTAAAATGCCGGCAGGGTTTCGTTTCTAAGGACCTTTTCCCCAGCCCAATCAAATGGGCCATTTTTGTCAAAAAAATGGTTGTAATTTTTGTTTTGTTGTTGTTGTTGTTTTTGTTGTTGAGGCATGGGTAAAAAAGCTTGTCAGCTTATCTGTTTTTCCCCAATAAAAAAATTCGTATTTCTCTCCTCTCCTTTACCCCCCCCCCCCCCCCCCCCCCCCCCCCCCCCCCCCCCCCCCCTTGCCCTAATCATTTTTTTTTCTTCTTGTGGTTGTTGTATGGTGGTGTTGTTTATTGGTTCTTTTTTTTTTTTACTTCTTTTGTCAAAGTTTTCATCAAGCAATTGTTGCATTTTTCATGTGTGTTTGTTTGATTTTTTTTTTACTTATATTATTTTTTCCTTCCCAGGGGGCGGGTGGGGAAGGCACCCATGTTTGGTCCACGCCCCTTGAAGTGGAATTCGTTCGTTCGTTCTTTCCCTCCTCTCCTCTCCCCCCCTCTCTCTCTCTCTCCCCATTTCCCCCAAAACCTACCCCTTGGCCTTTTCCTTCCCCTTTCCTTCCCTTGTTCGCTATTTTCACGCTTTTCCTATTGCTTTCTTTGTCAAGGTGGACAATACTAATTTGTATTGAACTGTACAAGACTTGTTATACTTTGTTCTTTTAATGTATTTGCATTATTTATCTTTAAATGCATCAATTTGACTTTAATTTTTTTTCTTTCCTTTTGCCCCCGGGGCTGGGTAAAAAAAAGCATTTGTATTGCTTACTCATTACCCTGGTAAAAAAAATTTTTTCGTTCGTCGTTCGTTCGTCGTTCGTTCGTTTGTTCTGTCTTCTGTCTGTCTGTTTCTGTCTGTTTTGTTCTTCTCCCTCTCTCTCTTCTGTCTTCTGTTGTCTGCTGTCTTCTCTCTCTCTCACTTTTCTCTTCTCTCCCCCTTTTCTCCTCTTCTCACCCCTTCGTTCGGAAACAGAAACAATATTTGAAAACAAACATTTAAGCTTTCACTTAATTTTTGATCTAAACACACTTCAGGCGACTCATTAAAAAAAAACTCCACCCTGTTTGCGTACAGTCTTTGGATACCCTGTCACGGGTTTTAATGTCACCGTAGTTCATGTTGTTTAGGCTCTTTTCAGTGAATTTTACAATATATGCTAAATCCCAATGTTTTGATGTATTTTTGGGTGTAATGTGTAGCCGGGGGTAACGAAAAGTTTTAATTTCTCGAAGGTTTAACTTCCAGGGATTAAACTTTCATTTTTAAATTTTAACCCCCCCCGGGAGTTAAAACTAAATGACTCCCCCCCGTCCAAATAACTTCACACTAAAACCAAAATTTCTAAATTTTTTTTTGTACGTGTCTTAAAAAAATTTTTGATAACTTTAAGGGGGATCTTTTTTTTTTTTTTACATAAATCGACTTAACTCCCACCCCGGAACAAATGACCCCCTGGGAGTTAGTCTGTCTATATCCAGATTAACTCCCGAAGTTAATCCGGGTGGTAAAAGTTTAAAAACTCCCCCCCCACAAAAGGGGGGGTCTTTTTTACAGTTTAGAATAACCCCCCGGGGAGTTAATGTGTACACGTTTTTTCTGACCCCCAGGGAGTTACTTTGTAAACAGAGGGGGAGTTAATCTGATCAGATAAAATGACTCCCCACCACTGTGCCCAATGTTTTTTCATAAGAAAGGGAGAAGGGATTTAATTTTTCATGATCTCATAAACATAGGGAAAGGAAAGTCCGTGTACAAAATTTAAAGTCCCAATCTATACTGTCCTTGACATTTTATTTATGCCTTTTTTTTTTTTTTTTTTAAAAAAAACCTGTATTAAAGTCTAATATACATGAATTAAGGTTTTGATGCCTTTGGTAGAAATACTGTACCTTCAGTCTTTGCGTTCTCTCTCTCTCCCTCTCTTCTCTCCACTCTCCCTCTCCCCCTCTCTCTTTCTCTCTCTCATGGAATCTATGCGACTATCAGTCCCCCATAATGGGGCCATTACACACAAATGGGTAGAAATAAATGGGGGTTGCCTGTTTTTGTAAAATTTGTAAAAGAGGGGCTGTTTGGGGACTTAAGGATGAATTTGGGGTCAAGTGCTCGTCACAGGTGTGGGAGTGTGCGTGTGCCAAACCAAAACCGAAAGTCCCAGCCAACAAAAAACACACACATTTTTTAATAAAAACCAGGGCACTGACTAATTCAAGAAACCAAAAATAACGAAAAGAAACAATTCACCGACAAGTCTTTATCTGGGGAAGTTAGTGTAGGAAAAAACAAACACACACAACACAACACACACACACAACACACATTTTAAAAAATACATTAAATGCAGGGTGGTGCAGGTGGAGAGTGGGTGGGGGGGTGGTGAGTGGGATCATTCGGTGGTATGTCAAATAACTCCCCCTGAGCAAAATGAAAAACAAGGGAGTTTATTTTTTTTTATTCTAGTTTAACTCCCAGGATTTTAAAATTTTTACAAATGAACAGTTTTTAATCCCCAGGAGTTAAACCATTCCCGGGGAGTTAAAACTTTTCCCTTACACCAAATGAAAAAGGGGTTTCAACAATCAGGGGTCAGATTTTCAAGTAAGTGCTAACATGCCAATATTTGATTTTTGTTTGTGTAATTGTACCGGAAATAAAAGGGGTTTCCCAATCAATCAGGTGTCAGATTTACAATATATGCTAACATCCCAATTGATTTATTTATTGTTTGTGAATGTGTACCGAAATGAAAGGGTTTTTGCAATAAATCAGGTGTCAGATTCGGATAGCAATTCAAAATGGAAGTACTCTGGTTTTCACATGAAAGCCAGGACCCACCCCACCATATTTCACTGCTTGATCGATTCGTTCACACGGTTAAAACAAAACTGATAAAATTTTAACTGCAAATTTCTTTGCCTTACTTACCAAAAGCAGTGATCTGATTTGATAATTTCAGTTGTCAATGTTTTAAATGATATAAATTTTTTTTCCTTTTCCTTTAAAAAAAAACCCCGATTAATATAATGGAAGGGCATCACAAAACCACAAGAACTCATTTTGGGTTTTGTGCAAGTTTGTAAGCAGTTTATTTTCTTGTTTATAGAAAATAAAGGGGCCCACATTTTTTTAATTTAATTTAAGGGGCAACCTTTAAAAACAGAAAAAAAAAGAAAAGTCAAAGCAAAGTACATCGAAGGGGGATTTTTACTTTTTATGAGTCAAAAAGAGTTTATTTTTAAAACTTTTAATGAAACGCCGGCCATCCACCATGAGATTCCCTATCAATGTAAACTGTTTTTAATATAAGGCGTCGATCAACTAGGTCAGTCAACACTGGTGATAGGAGGGTTTGCCCTGAAACCAACGGGTTTTAATGAAAAACTAAAAGCATAAAAAATCAAGTGGGGGGTTACTTCGAATTTTCCAACGTTTACAACATAAATAACATGGAAATGGGGTGTGTAATTTGAGGGAGGGTTATTATCCTTTCGCCGTCTGATGCACTTTAACCACTTTTTTAAAGGGGCCCTGGGAAATGAGTTTTGGTTATCAAAAATTTTAACCAACGCTTCACAATCACAAGGCTAACAATTAAGGATTTTTTCCAAACCAAACTATGAAGCCAGAAGAGCGGATTTGCTTTTTTAATTAGGGGAGTGTACACTTCACGCACCCAACGTCGTTTTGCTCGGTTTTTTGTTTGTTTGTTTTTTTGTTTTTCCAATACTTCCATTGGCACACTTTCGTTTTTTTGCTGACACCACGAATTGACATTTCTGACATTAAAAGCAAAGCATTTGGAGCTGATATAACAAATCAAGGGATAAAAAAGATTGAGAATACACCTATTTTTAGCATAATAATGTGTGTGCGCATAATTTTTGTGGAAACATCAGAAAACACTCGGGGTCCCTTCACCACGCATGCGCTGTGGAATGTTCCAACACGGGCTGTCCGTTTTCCGCCGTGCAAATGTCTTCTGGGTTTTGGGGGGGGCCAGACATATTCGTTTTCATAGCAAAAAATTCTTTTTTATGATAGCTCCTT
>JAMYXO010004899.1:0-16540 GCA_033310375.1 Conus canariensis | reverse complement strand
TCACCCCTTTAGTAACATTTCATAAGCCGTTTACAAAGTTTGAGGCAGGAAGCCCGCGTTTTAGCAGTATTTTTTACATTTAATGTTTGCCCTAATATACAATGGGTTCTGCGGTTTCTCCATGATTCGTATTGGCAAGTGATTTCACTGAATTATCGTCATAATTCAGTTTTAAAATTCCGAATGTGTCCTGATTTATGGCAACATTCTTTTGAAAAACTACACACTTATCTCGTACAGCACTGTAATTTCTACAATGAAACAAAAAATGCGACTCATCCTCCCTAAGGAAGCCACACAATGGACAAGGTGACGCTGTAGATGACTCAGTATAGAACCATCTTTTATGGGCGTTTAGACCAAGAGTCCTTGTTCTAAGTCTGGATAGACAAATTTTATGCCATCTATTCGTTATTACTGAAATATACTTTTCCGTTTCAAATATACTTTTAAAGCCATAAAACCAGTTATATTTATCCGTGTTTTCCATTTTAGAATGCCAGTTTTGTTTATATGAAGCTATCATCCTGTCTTTGAATTCCAGAATAAAACCATCCTCATAACCAACTCCCTGGCACATCCATACAATCCCAAATCCGTGAGTAGTCAAAATCTTCTTAACAGAATATACCCAATTTTCTTTCCCCTGTTCATGCTCATTCAGTAACATTTCATAAGCCTGTTTACAAAGTCTTGAGGCAGGAAGCCTCAGCAGTTTTAGCCAGTATTTTATACATTTAATGTTTGACCTAATATACAATGGGTATCTGCCGGTTTCTCCATAGATTACAGTATTCGAAGAATGTAGGGGAACATTTAAAAAGCGCTTAATTGCAAACGTATGTACTTTTTCTAAATCTTTGTTATTATGAAGTCCCCATATTTCAGCACCATATGTAAGAACTGGCTCAATTTTGGCATCAAAGAGTTTCCAGAATATTTTTGGATCCAGTGAGTTAAGTTTGCGCAAAGCTCTTAAAATCTCTGTAACACCTTTTTTTTCCTTTTCTACAAGTCTCTGTTACTGCGTTTTGTAAACTCAACTTTGTTGTAAAAATCATGCCTAAATATTTGTAGGAATTAGTTACTTTAACCTCACTGGTGCCATAAAACCATTTTTCATGACGGGAGAGATGACCACCCTTTCTAAATACCATTATGTTAGTTTTATCAAGGTTAACCTTTAAAAATAGACGATCTGCCTCTTGCTTTAACCTATTTAACTGATTCTGAAGACCTACAGTAGTGCTGGACAACAATATTACATCATCTGCAAATAGCATAAGAAAAAATTCAGCCGCTCCTGGGATCATTTGGATACCATGTTTTCCATTTTTACTTATCTCCACTGCCAATTCGTTAATAAAAAATGAAAACAAAAGTGGGCTTAATAAACAACCCTGCTTCACTCCTTGTGGACAGTTAAAGACATCTGAATAAACACACCTATCACGCACGCATGCTAACACAGAATCATAGACACCACGAAGAGCCATATACAGCTTGCCATCCACTCCACTTTTACGTAAATTAATCCACAGCATGTTTCGATTCACAGAGTCGAAAGCCTTTCTAAAGTCCACAAAGGCGACATACAGTTTTTTGTTTTTCAATAAATGCGTTTGAATTAGTGCGAAAAGGGTAAAAATATGATCTGTAGTGCTATAACCTGATCGAAACCCAGCCTGTTCTTCAATGATTTTTTCTTCACGTTCTGCCCATGTTGTCAGTCTTTTATTTAAAATATGAGTATAGATTTTGCTAATGATACTTGTAAGCGCAACACCATGGTAATTGTCTGGGTTGTTGGATCTCCCTTTTTATGAATAGGAACAACTATAGACTTGGCCCAAGATGCAGGGAAGTTTCCATCATTAAACAGTCTGTTAAATAACATGACAAGGAAATCAAATTTTCTTTGAGTTGGCATGTTTCAGCATTTCACCTAAAATCATATCTGGGCCTGCACTTTTTCCTGATTTTAATCTTTTTATACTGTCAGTTACCTCTTTTCTACTTATCCGATCATTAAACAAAGGTTCTTCAAAATCTCCAGCATCCTCAATCACTATATCATTATCATTGCTTCTGTCGTCTGTAGCCCCAAAGACTGCAGAAAAGTGATCATACCATTGTTGCGAACTTATATTATTATAAACAAACGACTTTCTATTAACTGATCTAATTATTGTCCAAAATAAACTTGAATCTTTAATTAAGTTTTTCAGCATTTGCAATTTTGATTCTTCAAATTCATGTTTCTTTTTTCTTTTCAACTGCCCATATTCTCTTCTTTCGCTTACATACCTTTCCCCGTGATGTTTTATATTTTGTTCACTTTTACACCTTTGAAAACTTTTTAAAAGACCTTTGACTACTCTTTTCTTTTTTTCACACTCATCATCAAACCATTCATTGCATTCTCTCCTTCTCTTTCCAACTAAACGAACCATGCAGGCAGCGGCTCCACACAATGCACGTGAAAAAGTATCAACACAAGCATTAATGTCAATAGGTAACAAGTCAACGGCATTTTGTAAACCATCTTTGAAATGATCACTGTTAAGTTCATTTTTATAACAATCCACGTACTCGTCGGACCATACTATCCGTTCTTCACCTTTCTGAGATGAAATACATTCCTTTTTGTCCAAAGCGTTTTTTCCATTTCATTTCTACTGGCAAATGCCAGGAGAATAACTTGTCACCGACACACATATTGCATTTGTTTAACAAACAATCTGAAACAAGAAAATAATCAATTACACTGCATCCTTGTGGTGACAAAAGTAAAATCTCCTTCAGAATCACTTTCACAAAAACCATTCAAAATCATGAGATCAAATAAACAACAAAGGTCCAACAGGGATTTCCCGAAATTATTTATAGTAGTATCCTTAGAACGACGCAAGTTCACATCAGCTTCGTTGCTGTTATGTCCGAATTCAGAAACACAACCCATTTCTTCCACATCCGATTGTTCACAGCCTGTCCGTGCATTTAAGTCTCCCCACACTAACATGTATGCATCTTCATCCTGCATATGTTCCAGTAAACTTTCTTCCAACATTAATATGCCATCTTTCAAATCTGTTCGTTCGTACAATGGTCCCCCTTCTGGTACTACATAAGTTGACACAAGAACAACATCTTTTTCTAAGCTGAAAACACTTTTATCAACTTTGAGAACCACAGTATTTTCACAAACAATATCTATTTTTTTCACAAACCGTTCTAAGCATTTCTTTATTAATACTAGTACACCACCTGATTTTCTCCCGTGCTGTGATAATTTTTTTGCAGGAGCAAAAAACTTGAAATAATCAGGGAAAATACTGTGGTCATCAAAGGAAGCATCAGCGAATGTTTCTGTTAGGTAAATGAAATGAAATAAATTGACATCATTAATAAACATAGCATCTGTCAGCGAATGTTTCTGTTAGGCAAATGAAATGAAATAAATGGACATCATTAATAAACATAGCATCTGTCAGCGAATGTTTCTGTTAGGCAAATGAAATGAAATAAATGGACATCATTAATAAACATAGCATCTGTCAGCGAATGTTTCTGTTAGGCAAATGAAATGAAATAAATGGACATCATTAATAAACATAGCATCTGTCAGCGAATGTTTCTGTTAGGCAAATGAAATGAAATAAATGGACATCATTAATAAACATAGCATTGCAGCGATGTTTCTGTTAGCAAAGGGAAATAAATAATGGACATCATTATAACATGATCTGTCAGCGAATGTTTCTGTTAGGCAAATGAAATGAAATAAATGGACATCATTAATAAACATAGCATCTGTCAGCGAATGTTTCTGTTAGGCAAATGAAATGAAATAAATGGACATCATTAATAAACATAGCATCTGTCAGCGAATGTTTCTGTTAGGCAAATGAAATGAAATAAATGGACATCATTAATAAACATAGCATCTGTCAGCGAATGTTTCTGTTAGGCAAATGAAATGAAATAAATGGACATCATTAATAAACATAGCATCTGTCAGCGAATGTTTCTGTTAGGCAAATGAAATGAAGTAAATTTGGGACATCATTAATAAACATAGCATCTGTCAGCGAATGTTTCTGTTAGGAAATGAAATGAAATAAATTGACATCATTAATAAACATAGCATCTGTCAGCGAATGTTTCTGTTAGGCAAATGAAATGAAATAAATGGACATCATTAATAAACATAGCATCTGTCAGCGAATGTTTCTGTTAGGCAAATGAAATGAAATAAATGGACATCATTAATAAACATAGCATCTGTCAGCGAATGTTTCTGTTAGGCAAATGAAATGAAATAAATGGACATCATTAATAAACATAGCATCTGTCAGCGAATGTTTCTGTTAGGCAAATGAAATGAAATAAATGGACATCATTAATAAACATAGCATCTGTCAGCGAATGTTTCTGTTAGGCAAATGAAATGAAATAAATGGACATCATTAATAAACATAGCATCTGTCAGCGAATGTTTCTGTTAGGCAAATGAAATGAAATAAATGGACATCATTAATAAACATAGCATCTGTCAGCGAATGTTTCTGTTAGGCAAATGAAATGAAATAAATGGACATCATTAATAAACATAGCATCTGTCAGCGAATGTTTCTGTTAGGCAATAAATGAAATAAATGGACATCATTAATAAACATAGCATCTGTCAGCGAATGTTTCTGTTAGGCAAATGAAATGAAATAAATGGACATCATTAATAAACATAGCATCTGTCAGCGAATGTTTCTGTTAGGCAAATGAAATGAAATAAATGGACATCATTAATAAACATAGCATCTGTCAGCGAATGTTTTCTGTTAGGCAAATGAAATGAAATAAATGGACATCATTAATAAACATAGCATCTGTCAGCGAATGTTTCTGTTAGGCAAATGAAATGAAATAATGGACATCATTAATAAACATAGCATCTGTCAGCGAATGTTTCTGTTAGGCAAATGAAATGAAATAAATGGACATCATTAATAAACATAGCATCTGTCAGCGAATGTTTCTGTTAGGCAAATGAAATGAAATAAATGGACATCATTAATAAACATAGCATCTGTCAGCGAATGTTTCTGTTAGGCAAATGAAATGAAATAAATGGACATCATTAATAAACATAGCATCTGTCAGCGAATGTTTCTGTTAGGCAAATGAAATGAAATAAATGGACATCATTAATAAACATAGCATCTGTCAGCGAATGTTTCTGTTAGGCAAATGAAATGAAATAAATGGACATCATTAATAAACATAGCATCTGTCAGCGAATGTTTCTGTTAGGCAAATGAAATGAAATAAATGGACATCATTAATAAACATAGCATCTGTCAGCGAATGTTTCTGTTAGGCAAATGAAATGAAATAAATGGACATCATTAATAAACATAGCATCTGTCAGCGAATGTTTCTGTTAGGCAAATGAAATGAAATAAATGGACATCATTAATAAACATAGCATCTGTCAGCGAATGTTTCTGTTAGGCAAATGAAATGAAATAAATGGACATCATTAATAAACATAGCATCTGTCAGCGAATGTTTCTGTTAGGCAAATGAAATAAAATAAATTGACATCATTAATAAACATAGCATCTGTCAGCGAATGTTTCTGTTAGGCAAATGAAATGAATAAATGGACATCATTAATAAACATAGCAATGTCAGCGAATGTTTCTGTAGGCAAATGAAATGAATAAATTGACATCATTAATAAACATAGCATCTGTCAGCGAATGTTTTCTGTTAGGCAAATGAAATGAAGTAAATGACATCATTAATAAACATAGCATCTGTCACGAATGTTTCTGTTAGGTAAATGAAATGAATAATTGACATCATTAATAAACATAGCATCTGTAAACGAATGTTTCTGTAGGCAAATGAAATGAAATAAATGGACATCATTAATAAACATAGCATCTGTCAGCGAATGTTTCTGTTAGGCAAATGAAATGAAATAAATGGACATCATTAATAAACATAGCATCTGTCAGCGAATGTTTCTGTTAGGCAAATGAAATGAAATAAATGGACATCATTAATAAACATAGCATCTGTCAGCGAATGTTTCTGTTAGGCAAATGAAATGAAATAAATGGACATCATTAATAAACATAGCATCTGTCAGCGAATGTTTCTGTTAGGCAAATGAAATGAAATAAATGGACATCATTAATAAACATAGCATCTGTCAGCGAATGTTTCTGTTAGGCAAATGAAATGAAATAAATGGACATCATTAATAAACATAGCATCTGTCAGCGAATGTTTCTGTTAGGCAAATGAAATGAAATAAATGGACATCATTAATAAACATAGCATCTGTCAGCGAATGTTTCTGTTAGGCAAATGAAATGAAATAAATGGACATCATTAATAAACATAGCATCTGTCAGCGAATGTTTCTGTTAGGCAAATGAAATGAAATAAATGGACATCATTAATAAACATAGCATCTGTCAGCGAATGTTTCTGTTAGGCAAATGAAATGAAATAAATGGACATCATTAATAAACATAGCATCTGTCAGCGAATGTTTCTGTTAGGCAAATGAAATGAAATAAATGGACATCATTAATAAACATAGCATCTGTCAGCGAATGTTTCTGTTAGGCAAATGAAATGAAATGAAATGACATCATTAATAAACATAGCATCTGTCAGCGAATGTTTCTGTTAGGCAAATGAAATGAAATAAATTGACATCATTAATAAACATAGCATCTGTCAGCGAATGTTTCTGTTAGGCAAATGAAATGAAATAAATTGACATCATTAATAAACATAGCATCTGTCAGCGAATGTTTCTGTTAGGCAAATGAAATGAAATAAATTGACATCATTAATAAACATAGCATCTGTCAGCGAATGTTTCTGTTAGGCAAATGAAATGAAATAAATGGACATCATTAATAAACATAGCATCTGTCAGCGAATGTTTCTGTTAGGCAAATGAAATGAAATAAATGACATCATTAATAAACATAGCATCTGTCAGCGAATGTTTCTGTTAGGCAAATGAAATGAAATAAATGGACATCATTAATAAACATAGCATCTGTCAGCGAATGTTTCTGTTAGGCAAATGAAATGAAATAAATGGACATCATTAATAAACATAGCATCTGTCAGCGAATGTTTCTGTTAGGCAAATGAAATGAAATAAATGGACATCATTAATAAACATAGCATCTGTCAGCGAATGTTTCTGTTAGGCAAATGAAATGAAATAAATGACATCATTAATAAACATAGCATCTGTCAGCGAATGTTTCTGTTAGGCAAATGAAATGAAATAAATGGACATCATTAATAAACATAGCATCTGTCAGCGAATGTTTCTGTTAGGCAAATGAAATGAAATAAATGGACATCATTAATAAACATAGCATCTGTCAGCGAATGTTTCTGTTAGGCAAATGAAATGAAATAAATGGACATCATTAATAAACATAGCATCTGTCAGCGAATGTTTCTGTTAGGCAAATGAAATGAAATAAATGGACATCATTAATAACATAGCATCTGTCAGCGAATGTTTCTGTTAGGCAAATGAAATGAAATAATGACATCATTAATAAACATAGCATCTGTCAGCGAATGTTTCTGTTAGGCAAATGAAATGAAATAAATGGACATCATTAATAAACATAGCACTGTCAGCGAATGTTTCTGTTAGGCAAATGAAATGAAATAAATGGACATCATTAATAAACATAGCATCTGTCAGCGAATGTTTCTGTTAGGCAAATGAAATGAAATAAATGGACATCATTAATAAACATAGCATCTGTCAGCGAATGTTTCTGTTAGGCAAATGAAATGAAATAAATTGACATCATTAATAAACATAGCATCTGTCAATTTTGTATAAAGATTTTCAACATTATAGTTGAGGAATGTCCATTCATTTGGATGGTCGAGCCTGTCCTATTTATTCCTGCTCCGCAAGTGTCTGTCAGCGTCACGGCCACAGTTTCCCCAGTGTGTGTGGAGTTCAGTCTGTCTGCCGGCCGGCCCTCTCCGTCCTCCGCGCACACCGCTCGCAGCACCCGTGACGTCACGGTGAGAGGAAACCCCACCATCCCTCACTCCGCCACCCTGTTTCACCGGGGGAACCCCCGCAACACGCAGCGAAACACGGTCACAACCGGCCCCCTCCGTCACACCTCGCTGCACAGCTGGCGAATCTTCCCCTCACGATGCGACCCCCCACCATCACGCGCAAGGTCACGGCAGTGATGTTCACTTTGTGAGGGCCGCACACTGGCAGGAGAGCCCCCACCCCCAACAGCCACCCCAGAACTTGACTGCCTGCCGACATCAACAGCTGAAGGAGGCGTGCGGTCAACATTGCACGTGGAAGTCGTGCACTGGTCCGCTGTGTCGCTGTGTTGACCCTGGCCCCTGGCGTGCCGTGTATCGCCTGTGTTCACTGGTACCCGCCTGTTGTTGTGGTCCCTTCTGCTGCTGACTGATGCTGCCACTTCCGCATACGTGCGTGGGTCAGGGAGAGCAGGACCGATCACCATCCTCCCTCTTTTGAAGTAGGCTCTCCTCCCGTCTCTCCTTGCCTCGCCACCATGTGGGCCTGGGCTCTGGTCAGATCGTTGGCCACACTGACACCGTTTTGCCTCAGTTGATCCCGTACTTCCGTATCTGTAAGAAGAGACATCTTGTCCCTCCAACGACTGAATTGTCTGTCCCTTCTGCTCTTTGCTCTTCCTCTCTCTCTCCTCTCCCTCTCTCTCTTTGTCTTCTCCTCTCTCCTTCTCTGTCTGTCTCTCTTCTCGTTGCTGCTTTGTCGTTGTCTGCCTCGTCTTCTCTTTCTCCTCTCTTCGTCTGTCTCTCTGTCTCTCTCTCTGTCTCTCTCCTCTCTCGTCTGCTCTCTCTCGTCTCTCTCTTCTCTCTCTTCTTCTCTCTCGCTCTGTCTCTCTTCCTCTCTCTCTCTCTCCTCTCTCTCTCTCTCTCTCTCAAGTACCTGGGAGGAAACGGGACAGCTAAACTAAGATATTACAGTCATGTGCTACCTCTGTGTCTGTCTGTCTGTCAAACACACACACACACACACACACACACACACACACACACACCACACACACACACAACACACCACCACAACATACACATCCGCACGCACGAACATACCATGCATCGCACACTCTCACGCACGCGCACGAACACAGACACACACACACACACACACACACACACACATACACACACACGCGCGCGCGGCGCACGCACATACACATATGCATACGCTATTGCACATTGACATACAACACAATCATGCACGCACACACTTACATACGCACGCACGCGCGCACACACCACACACACACACACACACACACACACACATGCGTGCGCGCTCACACACAGAAGAGAGAGAGAGAGAGAGAGAGAGAGAGAGAGAGAGAGAGAAGACAGACAGACAGATAGACAGGCAGACAGACAGACAGACAGACAGATTTATTGTCACAGCTGAATTGATAGCTGTCATGCTAGCTGTACAGTGCGTAGTAAACCTTTCAATGCATTTTTTAAAAGTATTTTTAGCTGACTGAAAATCAGTTTTTTTTGTACCTTAGAGTCCTCAGGTAGAAATAAGTGGCATGTTCTTGTTTACGAAATACCTAATTAATTATGAAACTTATAAGTAAAGAGCAGTGTCACAGAATGTTGCTGGATTCCGTTTCCTGTTGACATATGGGGCGATGAAGTGGCTGACAGTAAAGGGCAGTGTCACAGAGTGTTGCTGGATTCCATCTCCTGTTGACATATGGGGCGATGAAGTGGCTGACAAATCAGCTTTAAAAAGGGCAGAACAGACAACGCTGCAGATTGAAACATTCCTCTGTGGCTTGGTGAAATACAGGCTGTTAGAAATGACACCATGGGTTGGGTTTAATCAAGGTGTCGATGAGGGGATTCTTTACCCCAAGAAACCAATTTTCCCTTTGGAAGTTATATGAAAAAAGAGCTGTAGAATTCACCATTATATTATATTAGCTCATTATATTTCCTGTTTTCCGCTTAAGAATGTATGCTCTGAAAACTAAGTTCGCGAAACATAAATCGCCTATGGTGTGAACAGATCACTCTTCATCATGTTTTATTTCATCGTCAAAAGATACATTTGTTTCCTCTTAGATTTATTTACGTGAAATAATTATTCACACACACACACACACACACACACACACACACCACACACACACACACACACACACACACACACACAACTTGCAACAATTACTTTGCCGTCCTGAAACCCTTTAGCGAAAGCCTTCGAATCAGTAATTCATGGCACCATTAGAGCATTTCTTTACAATGATTTTTATCGAACATTAATGCTGAAAGCATTTCTTATTCTATTCCAGGGTTATTCTGTGGGTTTTAAGCATAATGATGTCACACACTATTAATGCAATGTTCATAGTTTCTTCACAAGTCACTCACCTTCCCCTTACTCCTCTCTCTCCTCTCTCTCTCTCTCTCTCTCTCTTCTCTCTCTCTCTCTCTCTCTCTCTCTTCAAACACCACACACACACACACACACACACACACACACACACACACACACACACACACAACACATATGCATACACACACATGCTCACACGTGCGCTCGCGCGCGCGCACGCGCCCACACAACACACACACACAACACACCACACACACACACACACACACACACACACACACACACACACACACACACACATACTCTCTCTCTCTGTCTTTCTGTCTCTCTGTCTCTGGTCTTATATCACTTAAAGTAAAAAGAATTTAAACAACGAACACACACAAACGCGCGTATAATAAATGGAGAGGTGGATGTTTAACTCTGTGTGTGTGTGGGTGTGTGGTGTGTGTGGGGGTGGGGGTGTGGATGTGTGTGTGTGTGTGTGTGTGTGGGGTGTGTGTTTTGTGTTGGGGCATCTGCATGTCGCTCTGTGTGTGTGTGTGGTGTGTGTGTTGTGTGTGTGTGTGTTGTTGTGTGTTGTCTTCTCTCTCGTCTGCTCTCTTCTCTCTCTCTCTGCTCTGCTCTTCTCTGCTGTCCTGTCTTCGTCTTCTGCTCTGTCTGTCTCTCGTCTTCCTCTCTCCTCTCTCTCTCTCTCTCTCTAGCCTCTAAACACTGATTGCTCATTCGTCTGCTCCTGTCTGTCTGTCGTCTGTCTGTCTCTGTCTTTCTCTGTCTCTCTCTCTCTGTCTCTCTTGCTCTCTTCTCTCTCTCTCTCTGTCTCAAGCCATACAATACCAAACCCATTAATAGTTAACACATGTTTTACTTTACTAACCCAGTTGCAGTGTCCACTTTCCATTTGTAAATATTGCATATCATATGCTTGTCTACATAGCCTTGATGTTGGAAGTTTTGTCAATTTTAACCAATACTTAATAGATTTTGAAAACGTTTGAATAATTAAAGGATATCTTCCAGAATCACCATAAGCCATTGTGTTTGATGAATGCAGTGGAATGTTCATGAATTTTTAATAGCCATAGTATGTACCTTCTCCATTTCCAAATTTTCTTCTAATCCCCGAACTTCTGCAGCATAAGTCAGCATAGCGCTATTTGTGAGTCAAATAACTTCCAGAACAAAGAAGGTCAACGCTATTAAGTCTTTTCATGCATGGTAGAATTTCTACACCCCGTTCTTAGCCTTTCTGCCGATTTGACGCCCCCCTGCATTTAGACTTCAACGAGTTGTAAATACCATCCCCAAATATTTGTAACTAGTGATGACTTTTACTTCTACATCTCCATACCACCACTTTTCATGTTGGGATAAATAACCACCATACCAAAGACAATAATGTTTTTTTCTCTAGATTAGCACTTATTTGAAGTCTATCTGCTTCATGTTTTAAAACATTTATTTGATTTTGCAACCCAACAACAGTACTAGAGAACAAGATTACATCATCTGCAAATAAAAGCATAAACAGTTCAACAGCACCTGCAATCAACGTACACCATGTTTGCCTTTATGTGACATTTCTAAAGCTATCTCATTTATAAAAAAAAAATGCAAACATTTGAGGGCTGAATAGACAACCTTGCTTCACTCCTCTAGGACAATGGAATCAGTCACTGTACAATCCAAAGAGGCAGGGAACGAAAGGGCATTGATGTCAGAATTTAAGGATCGCTTGATAGCCTGCTACAAACAGAATTGGCATTCAAAAATGGAAGAAAATGACAAGTATTCATGGTTTTATTCCTTTAAAAGTATTCTTCAACCGGAAATGTTTTTGAAATCTGTTACTAATAAATGGCATAGAAGCATAGTGGCCAGATTTAGAAGTCGGACCCTTGGTTTTAAAGCAAATAAGAAATGGTTTTGCAATGAAGTTTCTGTTGATGATGTTTGTGTGTTGTGTCCAGATAACAGTAAGGAAGATGAAGAGCACTTTTTATTTCAATGTAAGGCATATGAAGATAAAAGGACAAAAATCAAAACTGTTTAATTTGATGCCAGAAAGACCATATACTTTGACTAAACTATTATCTTCTGATGATGGAAATATTCTTCGTCTGTTTGCTAAATATAATTATTGCTGAATGTTATGATATCAGAGAGAAAAAAAAATGTCTGTTGCTGCTTCCCTGTGAGACAGTGCTTTGCTTCTCTGTATATCATAGCTGGTCATTTAGGCCCACGTTTGGTGATCTTTTGTTTGTCGTTAACTTTATTATTCCCAGATAGATCAATACCGGGAATCATGTTTGTAATGTATTACACATTTTTCGTTTCATGAATTCTTGATGCTGCATTAATGATAGCCCCCTTGACATGAAGACTGTATTTTGTCATTGTCAATAAAAACGATTCTGAAGCGTCTCTTTCTCTCTCTCTATCTCTTTCTCTCTCTCTCTCTCTGTCTCTCTCTCTCTCTCTTCTCTCTCTTCTCTGTCTCTCTCTCTATCTCTCTCTAAGCCTCTAAAATCAGCTGATTTGCTCATTGTCTGTCTGTCTTCTGTCTGTCTGTCTGTCTGTCTTCTCTCTGTCTCTCTCTCTCTCTGTCTCTCTCTCTGTCTCTTTCTCTCTGTCTCTCTCTAAGCCTCTAAAATCAGCTGATTTGCTCATTCTCTGCTGTTTCTCTCTGTCTGTCTGTCTGTCTGTCTGTCTGTCTGCTCTCTCTCTCTCTCTGTCTCTGTCTCTCTCTCTGTCTCTGTCTCTTTCTCTCTGTCTCTCTCTCTAAGCCTCTAAAATCAGCTGATTTGCTCATTGTCTGTCTGTCTTCTCTGTCTCTCTGTCTGTCTGTCTGTCTGTCTGTCTTCTCTCTCTCTCTCTCTCTCTGTCTCTCTGTCTCTGTCTCTTGTCTCTTTCTCTCTGTCTCTCTCTAAGCCTCTAAAATCACCTGATTTGCTCATTGTCTGTCTATCTGTCTGTCTGTCTGTCTGTCTCTCTCTCTGTCTCTGTCTCTGTTTCTGTCTCTCTGTCTCTCTCTCTAAGCCTCTAAAATCAGCTGATTTGTCATTGTCTCATCTGTCTCTCTCTTCTCTCTCCTCTCTCTCTCTCTCTCTCTCTCTCTCTCTCTCTCTCTCTCTAAGCCTCTAAAATCAGCTGATTTGCTCATTGTCTGTCTGTCTGTCTGCCTCTCTGTCTCTGTCTCTGTCTCTTCTCTCTCTCTCTCTCTCTCTCTCTCTCTCTCTCTCTCTCTCTCTCTTCTAAAATCAGCTGATTTGCTCATTAGTTTTATGTCTCACCATCTCCTCCCCATTCCGTTTTTGTATTGTGACCACAGGCCAAGGCCCCCAAATATGGTTAGTTTAGCAGCCCCCCCCCCCCCCTTTTTTTTTTTCTTCAATCTTTCATGAAGGCTTATGCTTGTAATATCTGATACTTTATAATACACAGTGTTCACTTAGAGTCGTGTAATATCTGATACTTTACAATACACAGTGTTCACTTAGAGTCTGGGCCCTTACCGCTAGTCAAACGCATCTGGTTTCTATTTACAAATTTACAAGAACAATTTTGTTCCTTGCAAAGAAGGTTCTGTTTTCACCTCAAACACATTTCACATTATCAGTACCATGACACATTAAGTGAATGTACATACAGCGTTCAGGAAGAGGCGTCAAAATCATATAAAATAATCTTATATTATACAATATGTGACGAGTTGAACTAATTAGCAGAGGCATCAATCATTTTCGAACATTATATAGAGAACCAGTCTTATGAGATTGCAAGAGTGTTTAATTTTTATAAATCGGACCAGCCGCCGTGGCGAAGTGGTTAGCGTCGCGAACTCCCGGCTGGGAGGTCGTGGGTTCGAATCCTATCAGAGTCATGTGGGTTTTTCTGCCCCGACCGGCTCCTACCCAGAGCTGAGTTTGCCGCGGACTCAGTTGGGAAGACTGGGACCACACAGTCGAGTTTCATCCACTTAATGGATGTGTTTCTGAGAGTGTTGCTCAAATTTCCTGACCAACACTGCAGGTGCCTGTATCTCTCGGGCCTGGTTGACGCCGGGATATATTATGAAAAGAAACGTAGAGTACAGTCCTGTCATGTAGTCTCAGACCGAAATGGAAATCCGTAGCATCGTCTTAATTATCCTCATTCTCATCGATCAGCATAAAAAAGTATCAGATTCTGTGGTCCTTCATGCCCTGCTCACATGGTGACCTCAATTTCGATGTCCTCTCCGCGTCTGTGGCCTTGGTTTGGTTCCGCCGGGGTCACCGGTATCGGCGAGTCCATGGGGGCTGTCGTTGGACGGACGTGGTGGCGCCCTCCGGAGGGAGAGCTCACTCACGCCGGCTCCGCGACTAAGCAATTATTGTCGTCAGTAGGGGGCTTAGTAGGTGGTGTCCTGCGTACGTTAGATCAGAATATGCGCCACTGAACACCACCGAAGTGACTCGGCAGCAGTGCAGTATCTCCTCCGGTGGGTTGCCTCTTGACGACTTGACATTGACTGCTCTCTGTGGATTGCCGGTGCCGGAGCTGCGACGGGGCTGACCGGGCTGTGGCTGTGGACGGGGTGTCGGAATGAGCGGCGTGGGTGCACTGCCTCTGAGGTGGCGCAGAGGTTGGGACAGCAAAAAAAAAAAAAAAAAAAAAAAAATTATAACTAGGAAACTTTAACCATGCGCTGAGAAAACGATCTAAAACAGCGTGGGAGAGGAGAAGGGGGAAAGTACACAAAAAGACAAGACAGTGCAAGTCGCTAATTATTGTTGATTAATATACACAAAAAGACAAGACAGTGCAAGTCGCTAATTATTGTTGATTAATGTACACAAAAAGACAAGACAGTGCAAGTCGCTAATTATTGTTGATTAATGTACACAAAAAGAAAGACAGTACAAGTTGCTAATTATTGTTGATTAATGTACACAAAAAGACAAACAGTGCAAGTCGCTAATCATTGTTGATTAATGTACACAAAAAGACAAGACAGTGCAAGTCGCTAATTATTGTTGATTAATGTACACAAAAAGACAAGACAGTGCAAGTCGCTAATTATTGTTGATTAATGTACAAAAAAGACAAGACAGTGCAAGTTCGCTAATTATTGTTGATTAATGTACACAAAAAAGACAACACAGTGCAAGTGCTAATTATTGTTGATTAATGTACACAAAAAGACAAGACAGTGCAAGTCGCTAATCATTGTTGATTAATGTACACAAAAAGACAAGACAGTGCAAGTCGCTAATTATTGTTGATTAATGTACACAAAAAGACAAGACAGTGCAAGTCGCTAATAGCAGATGAAGTCGCTAATTTTGTTGATAATGTACACAAAAAGACAAGACAGTGCAAGTCGCTAATTATTGTTGATTAATGTACACAAAAAGACAAGACAGTGCAAGTCGCTAAATGTTGATTAATGTACTAAAAAGAAGAAGTACAAGTGCTATTATTGTTGATTAATGTACACAAAAAGACAAGACAGTGCAAGTCGCTAATTATTGTTGATTAATGTACACAAAAAGACAAGACAGTACAAGTCGCTAATTTTGTTGATTAATGTACACAAAAAGACAAGACAGTGCAAGTCGCTAATTATTGTTGATTAATGTACACAAAAAGACAAGACAGTACAAGTCGCTAATTATTGTGATTAATGTACACAAAAAGACAAGACAGTGCAAGTCGCTAATTATTGTTGATTAACGTACACAAAAAGACAAGACAGTACAAGTCGCTAATTATTGTTGATTAATGTACACAAAAAGACAAGACAGTGCAAGTCGCTAATTATTGTTGATTAATGTACACAAAAAGACAAGACAGTGCAAGTTCGCTAATTATTGTTGATTAATGTACACAAAAAGACAAGGACAAGTGTAAAACAAGATCGCTAATTATTGTTGATTAATGTACACAAAAAGACAAGACAGTGCAAGTCGCTAATATTGTTGATTATGTACACAAAAAGACAAGACAGTGCAAGTCGCTAATTATTGTTGATTAATGTACACAAAAAGACAAGACAGTGCAAGTCGCTAATTGGGAGCCAGAATAGCTCAGTTG
>JAMYXO010004898.1:0-16541 GCA_033310375.1 Conus canariensis | reverse complement strand
GGGTCTGCTCATTCTGTCGTTCATTGGATGGTTTTCAAGGCGTTTGAATTTTGCTGCCTGTATAAGGATCTTTGTGTCCCTTCTGTCCTCCAATGGCTGTAGCCCAGTGGTCTCCTCCATCTTCAGAATTGGGGTGGATCTCATGGCGCCAGTTATGACACGCTGAGCTTGGTTCTGTATCTGTTATTTGAACAAGAAGTGTTTTACTGCTCTTGTTCTCCTCCTAGATTCCGAGGCCAGCCCAGGTGAAACTGGCTCAGTCTAGGTGGCCAAGGCAAGGCTGACCCTTCCCGACCCTACCTTACCCTACCCAATGGCCAGGGCCCAGGCCTAGGCCAGCTTAGGCCCGGGCCCGCCTTGGCCAATCTGGCCCAGGCTAGTTGGTCCAGGCCAGATTGACCCTCCCCAACCCTCACTGACCTTTCCTGACCCTACCCTATCCCAGGCCAAACTGGCCCAGGCCACGACACCACACCACCACACCACACCACCACCACTACCACCATCATACCACTACAACCACACCACTACCCCACCACCACAACCACACCACAACCCCACCACCACCACACCACACCACCACCACCACACCACACCACACCACACCACCACCACTACCCCCACCACACCAATACCACACCCACCACCATACCACTACAACCACACCACAACCCCACCACCACCACACCACACCACCACCACTACCACCACCACACCACTACAACCACACCACCACAACCACACCACAAACCCACCACCACCACACCACACCACCACCACCACATCACCACACCACACCACCACCATACCACCACACCACCACCACCACCACTAACACAACCACCACAACACCATAAACACGACTATTACACCACACCACCACCATACCACCACCATACCACCACCACCACCACCACTAACACAATCAGCACAACACCATAAACACGACTACCACACCACTACAACACCACCCCCAGCACAATCACCACAGCACTATCAACACCACCAACACACCACTAACACTACCACCATCCCACTACCATTACCACCACACCCTCCACCACCATACCACTAACACAACAATCACAACTCCACCACCACACCAACAACGCCTCCCTCTCCCCCCTCCATCCCCCCCCCCGCCCTCCCTAGGAATCATCGCCTTCTCTCGCTTGGTTGGGTGTTTCCTTCATCGCCAGGGTTCCATGTAGTATAGTTTTTCTTTCGAAGAACGTTTTTCACAGGGGGTAGAATTTCATAAAGGTTAGGGTCCTCTTCTTTCACAGAGCTAGTGTTCTTTTCTTTCATAGGGGCTTGTGTTCTCTCCTTTCATAGGGGTTAGAGTCCTCTTCTTTCAAAGGGGCTAGTGTTGTGTCCTGTCATAGGGGTTAGCGTCCTCTTTTTTCACAAGGACTAGTGTTCTCTCCTGTTAAAGGTTTTTGCTTCCTCTTCTTTCACAGAGGCTAGTGTTCTCTTGTTCTCTCCTTTTACAGGGGTTAGCGTCCTCTTCTGTCACAGGAGCTAGTCTTCTCTCCTCTTCTTTGGGCTAGTGTTCATTCCTTTCATAGGAATTGGAGACTTCTTTCACAGGAGCTAGTGTTCTCTCCTTTCATAGGGGTTAGCGTCCTCTTCTTTCACAGGGGCTAGTGTTATCTCCTTTCATATGGGCTAGAGTCCTCTTTTTTTTCACATGGGCTCGGGTTTTGTCCTTTCATAGATTCAGTGTACTGTTCATTCTTGGTGTGTAGTGTCCCCTTCTTTAAGTTTATGCTCTTCTTTTCATATGGATGTTATATCCAATCTTGCTTTTTAATGACCCTTTGTGTTATGTTCTTTCATATGGACTGTTGTCTTTTATTGATGTTTTTGTCATCTTCTTTTCCATGGTCTGTTGTCCTTTCACAGGTAGAATGCCTTTCTTGCACAGAGTTTAGTGTCCTCTTTACAAAGGGCCTAGTGTCTTTTTTTGTGATGACTTAGTGTGTCTCTTTCTATCGAATTCAGTGTCCTTTTGTCCTCTGTATTGTTCTTAGCTCTAGGGTTTAGTATTACCTTTTCCCAGAGTTCTACGTGTTTCTCTTATAGGGTTCACCATACTGTCATGGCTTTTGTATCCTCTTTCGCACGATTCAGTGCCTTTGTGATTATATGATTGGAACTATTCTTTCACAGAGTTTAACATATTTTCTTTCTTACAGAATTAAGTCGTCATACGTCGACTTCTCCTTTCTTAGGGTTTAAAGCATCCTTTTCTGGAATATAATTATTCATAGGTGTTAATGTCTTCTTTCTTGATGTTTAGTTAGAATTTTCTTCGTAAGTATTTCAACACGGTTTTTTGTGGCAGGACCAAACAGGAAGCGGTGCCAGTCTGCCAGACGACCACCAGGATCGCAGACCAGACAGAAGGTGCGCCACTACTTGTTAAAGTAGTTAATTCGAATGTCGTAATAGTAGCAGAACTGTTACATTTTCATTTTGTTCCCCAATTAAGTAGGTACTTGGAACATCAGTCATACTGTTTCGACAATAAAGATTATTAAAAGGGTGTGTAACGGGTATTTATAACCATCATGGCATTGATCTTTGTCCTTTTTTGTTCTCAAGGGTGTGCATCCCTGCAGTAAAGCAGTCAGCGTTTTTGTCTAAATGAGTTTTTAGAAATAATGTTTGGAAATTTCCACAGATCCCAGCTCTCTCTAGATATTCTTTCGTTTGTGGGGTAGACGAAATTTCTTCGACCAACATATCGTTTTTTTTGGCGTCATATACTTTACCATGTCAGACCATAGCATTCAACGGCAGTTAGCCAGCTCTGTCAGGCCGAATTTTTTCCGTGGCCAATGCAGTCATAAGACAGTCACGTGATGTCACCCCACTTCCGGCCCCGGAAGAAGCCAGTGTCAACTTCCTATAAGTCATTCATCTTCGGCCTGCCGTCAAAGCAAGATAAGTCTTGTGCTCTGTCTCGCCTATACTTGCCTTTGTGTTAACTTTGCTGTGTTTTGTTCTATACTTGATTCAGTTGTGGCTTGCAAATGTGAGGCTCTTGGTGGGAGCGTATTTATCAAAAGATTTGTCTCTTTTACCGGCACTCTCGGGAGCGTATTTATTAAAAGATTTGTCTCTTTTACCGGCACTCCCGCGACTTTGTTACTCGCGATCGTCGGCACCGCTCGCCGGTCGTGTTCCCCCACCATATTGCCGAGCCTCGGGTTCAGCACGCATTTTGTGCTGGTTCCGGCTTGCACTAGACCCTGAGTATTTTTGCCGTGTGAGGCTCTTGGTGGGAGCGTATTTATTAAAAGATTTGTCTCTTTTACCGGCACTCTCGGGAGCGTATTTATTAAAGATTTGTCTCTTTTACCGGCACTCTCGCGACTTTGTTACTCGCGATCGTCGGCACCGCTCGCCGGTCGTGTTCCCCCACCATATTGCCGAGCCTCGGGTTCAGCACGCATTTTGTGCTGGTTCCGCTTATTAAGGTTTAGGGCTCAATAACTATCACACCTGTACTCTTTACCCTTCACAGGTAGAACGTGTTCGAGTAAGGGTGTGTGACACTGATCTGCTTATTAAGATTTAGTGCCCAAGAACTATCACACCTATACACAGTGATACTCCACGTGTAGAGATTGCTATTAATAGCCATACCAGTCACACGACCGGTGGCGTGTACGGGTAGTTCGAGTTTTCAGTCGATCTCTCGAGCACTTTGCACGACACCACACGGACGATCGAGATTAATTGATTTTCTCGATCGGCCACCTTGTCTCCTCTTTGCGGTCGTGTGTTCCGGGTTTGCTCTATCCACCTGTGCCCAACATGGTGAAGGACACCGCCGGGTCGAGCCACTCCACTGCTCGGAGTTCGCTCAATTTCCCGGAGAACCCGCGGGTCGATTCCATCTCGGAGCAATCCGTTCGCACTGATGAACGTACGGTTCGGGTAGACAGAGACGACTTCTCCGCGGAAGGGACGCGTGATCTTCCTCGTCTACCAAACCGACGGACGCACGACCGCGGCGTCCCAAGGCTGATAGGCAAGCGGCCACCATTTCAAAATGCCTTTCATTTGATCTGCCTGATAGTCTAAGGGCAAAGCTCCCCTCAAGGTGCTGCCCAGAAAGTCTAATGGCAAGGCTCCCCTCAAGGGGCCCGGCCGAGCAAAGACTAGCCAACGGAATTCGCCCTCCCCCACCCCTTCTCCATCGGCCAGCTTGCCCTCTAGCCTACGGACTCGCTCGGAGACTTCTAACTATCATGCTGAGTCACGCGAATCTCGGCCCCCGGGGCACCTTGCCGAGCCGCGGACCAGCACGGGTGACGGATCTGGGATGGAATCACCATCCGTCACTCGCCTTGATGAGACACGTATCTCTTTTTCCCCCCAAATTGATACGTGCACTCATAGCGCTCGGCCCCACCGGGCACAGGTGCAGCCAACACCTGAGCTCGAGGAGCGCTTCGACTCCGGAAGCAGCCTTATGGTCACCCCGACGCACGACCTCGGTGGTGTCCATAATCCTGGGCGTGCGGGCACGCCGCGCCATGGGCCCGGCCGTGCCCATGCACAAGGACGGTCGACCTACCCCGATCGAACGTCACCTTCTTCCCTAGGGGTATTGGACGTTGGGGAACCGACCTTTCGGATCCCCATTTGGGCAACGTCCGCGGTCCCGCTCCTCCGGGGGGAGGATCTACCAGCGGGACCAAGGGTAACCTGACATATTCCTCCAGGGGGAGGAACACGGGACCGCATCCTGACCAATCCGCACTTTCGCGGGTTGGGGGCTCGACTTCCGCATCCTCCTCCATACCATTATGGCCCTCCCAGGCCCATTCCAAGGACGTGTATGGTGCAGTGCACGGACCTGGACGGGGACGACAGGCCACGGCCTCTCAAGCCCCCCCCAACAGTGATTCAGGTTACCCGGGTCCCCGGGGACTTTCTGCCTACAAGAAGAAGAGGGTCTCGTGGCTACGACTCGGCGGATGTCTGACCTACGCATTCGCCCAACGCGCTGGTCAGACCTTGAGTGCGGCCTACCTACCATGGTTTTTCCCCAGGGCCGCCACAGCCCGTTTACCTCCCCGGGGACCGGTGGCTCTATGCCCCCGAGAGAGACCAGTGGCTTAACGCCAACACCCAGCACGACCAGCTACATGGTCGAATGTGGCACCCGGCCTCACTTACCTGGGTCGACCTTGGTCTCCCTCCTCGGGCGCTGTCCTATCGGCAGGACGATGTCCCGGCCGCCGATTATAGGGCCACCGGGGACACACTACAGGCACCCCTCGACTTACCTCCTGAAGACGGGTGCTATGAACCCTCTCAGGACCAGTACCTCCCTGAGGCGGACGATGACGAGGAGCTAGCCCCCACCTCATTGTACGATGTCCGCACGATAGAACGGTGGCGACCAGACCTCGTTAGGAGGGAGGCCGCACCCGCTGACGAATTTCTCTCCCTCTCCCCCGGCCCAGAGATCTAGACCAATCTACCCAAGAACCCCTCAGTCGCCTCCTTGTTTACGGACAATCCCGTGACCAGGGAGATGGGCATTTCCCAGTCGGACCGTCGGTTGATCCCCCACCTGCCCCCCCCTACTTCCGGCGCCATCTCCTTTAAGAACCTAAAGGAATGGGTCCGAGTAGCCAGGATGGGCATCCTCCACACCACGGCGGGACACACCTACTTGGACATGCCCCTTCAGCGAGCGGAGGCTCTATGGCCGGAGGACGATGGTGCCATCCCAGTACCGGGGGACCCGGGCTCTGAGGCGCACCAAGAGCCTGACCCTCGCTTGTTCAGCGATCCTTTCATGCGACACCTAGTTAACAGGATTTCGCATCACCTTTCGGCTGCGGCGGACAGCGCAGCCAGAAGCCACTTCAACTGCTTGTTGGTCGCGAGAGAGGCCGTGCTGGCGCGGACCTCTCTCTCCCCGACGCTTAAGGCAGCCCTGCGATGCATCCCGGGCCAGGTCCAGTCGCTCTTTGGCGACTACTCGGCTGACGTCATAGCACAAGCAGTTGAGGAACGCAAGCAGGCTGTGTCCTTTGCGCCCAGGCCACCGCCACGCCCTGCTAGACCCCCACTTCGTTCCTTCCCCAGGCACAGACCCTATCCCAGACAATCGCCTTCCCGCACCGCACGGCCCGCCAAGCGACCTAATCTTCTCCCAAGGCCTAAGCCAAAACCCCATCAGCAAAATTTTCGGTTAGGCCAACAGTCACGCTCCCGGAGCTGACTAGGGAGACAGCCCGAGGGGGACTTAGATCAAGTAGCACCCCCCCTCGCCCTATCCCCCACCCACCAGCCCAGACCCTCGCCCCCCCTGGCGGGCAGCCTCTCCCGGCATGCCCACCAGTGGAGACGCATACGCCTCACCCCTGGATAGTGGCGGTGCTACAGGAAGGGTTTCGCCTTCCTTGGGCCCACGAGCGTCCCCCCCCTCATGCTATCTCCCCCTCCCTCCCCCAACGAACCCTCCCCCGCCAAAGCAGAAGCTCTTCGCACGGAAGTCCAAGACCTCCTCAAAAGAGGGGCCATCTCGGAGATTTCCCACCCAAACCCCGGCTTCTACTCTTTGTGATCCCAAAAGCCTCGGGAGGATGGAGGCCCATTCTAGATCTTTCGCCCCTCAACAAGTTCCTCAGGCCCACCAAGTTCAAGATGGAGACCCCCACCCAGATCCGAGACTCCATCCATCATCGCGACTGGGCCACATCCGTAGACCTGAAGGACGCCTATTTTTCAGATCCTGATTCACCCGGCCCACAGACGATTCCTACGGTTCGTCTGGCAGACCCCGGAGAGGCCTGCACGCATAGTGGACCTCATCTCCTGCCTGTCACAGGCACCCCACACCTCGGCCAGAACCCTGTCCTCCCTCCTAGGAATGATGGAGTCCCTGTCTCCCCTCATTCCCCTGCGGCGGGTCCCCAAACGCCAACTTCAGAGGGAGTTCCGCCGACGTTTGTCACAGACCTCCGACCGCTGGGACCAGGTCATTCCCCTCGGACACTGGTTCATTTCGGCGACGGAGGAGCGGCTCACTCCAGCCACTCTCTCCACCGGGGTCCCCATCTCCCTCCCAACCCAACCCAACCACTGGAACTTTATACAGACGCCTCCAACTTGGGCTGGGGGGCCCACGTGGAGGACAGTCACGCCTCGGGGAGTGGGAGCTGGAAGCGGTCAGGCTAGCCCTTCTCCAACTCCAGCACAAGGTCGCGCACCGACTTGTTCTCCTCCTCACGGACAATACGTCGGTAGCTTGCTATGTCAACAAAGGGGGAGAGGCCCGCTCCATAGGCCTCTCCCTCAGAACAGAGGCCCTCCTTCGCTGGTGTCGCGCAACCATTGGTTTGTGCCCATGATCGACCTGTTTGCCACCAGCTTCAACCATCACCTGCCCCTGTACGTCTCTCCCGTTCCAGATCCCCAGGCGGATGCAGTCGACGCACTATCCCTCCCCGGGACGGGCCTACTGGCGTATGCCTTTCCCCCCTTCCCCATCCTACACAAGGTGATCAGGAAGGCAAGGCTGGAAAGACCCAGGCTGATCCTCGTAACGCCATGGTGGCCGACCCAGTCTTGGTTCCCGGACCCCAAGTCCCTCACCCACGTTCCCCCCCTCCGGCTCAGCCCTCGCTGGGACATGCTGAGACAACCCCGGTCAGGTCTTCCTCACTCCAATCCCAAGATGCTTCGCCTACACGCGTGGCTTCTATGCCAGCCCAACTGCGAACATCTGCATCTACCCCCCACTCGGAGAGACCCCAGTCCGTCCTAGACACACTAGCCGGGGCAGGGGCCTCTCAGGGATTACGGGACTTCGCCTCGGCATCTCGCAGAGCCAGCACCGAATCCCTCTACAACTACCGTTGGGAGAGATGGATAACCTGGTGCTCAGATAACTCTGTTCCCCATTACTGCCCCTCCAACATCCAGATAGGAAATTTCCTCTCCCACCTATCCTCTTCCCTTAAGCTGTCGGCTGGCTCCATTCGGGGCTACAGATCAGCTATCTGCACTACCATTCGTCAACTGGGGGGCCCTTCTTTTGACAATGACTTTCTCCTCAGAGAGGTGTCTAGAGGAGTTGCTCTACGGGAAGCTCAGTCCCCTAGGCGCATTCCCCTCTGGGACCTTTTTACGGTCCTCGATGCCCTCAGAAAAACCCCTTTTGAACCCATTGCTTCTATTCCTTTTGACCTCCTCTCCTTTAAGACCACCTTTCTCCTCGCCCTGGCCTCGGCCAGAAGACGAAGTGAGATTCACGCCCTCAGCGGTGACCCCACAGATATCGCCTTCCACAGGGACGGCTCAGTCTCTCTCAAGTTCCTTCCGGAGTTCTGACATCTTGGGAAAGGGAGAAAAAGATGGAGACATGGACCTTTGCCCCTCCAGGTGTCTCAGGTACTACTGGGAACGCACACGCCCCAGGCGCTCCTCCCAGAGACGACTCCTTATCTCCCTCAACCCCAACAATACTAGAGATATCTCGGCGGGAACTATCTCCAGGTGGCTCTCCAAGACGGTGAGATCTACCTACGCTCAGGCGTACAAGGATCTCCCTGTCCTATCACCCAGGGCCCACGAGGTCAGAGCACTGGCCACTTCCACAGCGTTCCAGTACTCTGTCCCCGTGCGCCACCTGCTGGAGGCAGCCTACTGGCGTTCGGAAAATCCCTTCATTAATTTTTACCTGAGGGATATCCGCATGACCAGAGCTGATGGGTCTAAGGGGATTTCCTTTGTGGCGGCCAATGCAGCCATATCGGTCAACCCCAAGAACCACTAGGGCGCTCGCCCTCCTCCGATTCCTTTAAATTCTGCTATGGTCTGACATGGTAAAGTATATGACGCCAAAATGGGGAGTTTGTGTTATACTCCCTGTTTGGCTAGTATACTTACCATGTCAGACTCTAATTCCCTCCCTACCTTCCCCTCTGGCGCCAAGGTTCTCGGGGTCACCATACACCAGGCCTCGCTGAATGACTTATAGGAAGTTGACACTGGCTTCTTCCGGGGCCGGAAGTGGGGTGACATCACGTGACTGTCTTATGACTGCATTGGCCACGGAAAAAATTCGGCCTGACAGAGCTGGCTAACTGCCGTTGAATGCTATGGTCTGACATGGTAAGTATACTAGCCAAACAGGGAGTATAACACAAACTCCCCATATCTGTCCATGTTTTAAAGCAAGATACTCAAATTTCCGCAGAATAATACAAAATATTTTTTATAACAATTTACAGATGTTTAAAATATTCACATTTCGATGTTAAACTCTGATGGGCCTTTTCTCATAACGTTTGGTTTCCCTTCACATCTTCGCCTCTGGCGTGTGCCAAAGTTTTAAGAGTTGGTCAGGTCATGGGAACTGTCAGTGGATGGATATAGTAGCCATCTCCCCCTAGAAGGATGTAAAAAATGGACGTATTCTTTGGTTTCTCATTTTTTTGGGTTTTACTTGCTTGTGCTTTCTTTTGCTTGTTGTTTTGTTTTAATTACTGGTGGACCAAAGATATATGGAACACTGATTCCATACTTCTCACTACCAAGCCCTCAAAACCACCGTACATGTCCACGTACTGGCTTTAACATGCACAGGCATTTCACAAATTGGTAGAAAACTCTGTACGTTTCATGACTGAACATTGAGAAATAAGCGAGAGCACTGACAAAAAAAACAAAAAAACAACTTTGTGAACATCTGGAATATGTGTATGAAGACCTGGTATGATCCAGACTGGCATCTCTGTTAATTTTAGAATCAGTAGTTTGATAAGGAGGTCTGTTTTCATCACCTAAAAGGAGCTTGAACTGCACATCTGTTTTCTCCCTGCTAATATGTTTGATCTTGTTTTGAGGCTTCTTTTAGTAATTGAATGTAGAGCTTGTTTTCCTAGAAGGGTGACTGGAGGGTGTGTCATTTAACTGTGGTGTCAGTCTTCATTAGTTCTGTGAGGTCTTTCGGCGCAGCTGTGAAGAATAGCAACAGCGCATCTTTACCTCCAAATCTGCAATTATATGATGAGAAAGAAATTTGAAGCAGCTCATTTGTTTTTTTCCGAGTCATTGCTGGTGTAAATTACAATGATCAGGGCATTGATTCAGTATGTGAGAGTGTTCGTTAAATGAAAATGTGTATTTAGATATGAGCTGCATGCATGGATGTATCTCCGGTAATGTTCATGTGTGCATTCGTATGTAAGTGTATAAGTGTATAACCAGACACATACGTATGAACGTACACTTTTTTCCAAACCTCCGTTTCGAATGAGTGAATATAGACGTGCGTGCGCGCACACATAAATATATATATACTTGAACGCCCATTGACTTTAACATGCACAAACATACACAAATATGCATCCAAGCACATGCCCGCAGTCACACATACATACCCTCACGCACGTGCATACGCACGCGGGCGCGAGCGCACACACACACACACACACACCACACACACCCCACACACACACACACACACACACACACACACACACACACACACACACACACACACACACACACACACACACACACACACACACACATTGAAGACAACAGCAAGCTTTTACTCGGTTCCGCATAATACATAGCGTAAAAAAATATAGTCAAATCGAAAAAGCACAAACTAAATATGTTTCTTAAACTTAGTTAGTATTGATGAATTGAATGAAACAGATTTGTTTGCAGATGGAATAAGATCTTAACTGAAGATACTGGTTATATATTGACAGGGGCAAGACACTGCTACATCGACGGGGGGAGGAGCTGCTTCATCAACGAACAACGGAGACCAGGCCATGTTGACGAACTCGGTAGATGCGGCCAACCACAAATGGGGAGTATTGTTCTTGATTTTTTGCTCGTTCTTCTCTCTCGTCTTTACACTTCTTCCAGTGTAGCTGTCCCTTTCTCTCGTAGTTATCTGTACTGTCATAGAGTTTAGTGTTTCCTTGTGTAGAGTTGTGTCGTCTTCTATCCCAGGATTCATTGTCTTTTTCCCAGAGTTTAGTATCGCCTTTCCTCACGAAAGTTCTACTGTCTTTTACAGGGGGTATATTTTCTATACTCACAAGTTTGAAATCTCCTTTCTGCGGTACTAGAATCTTCTTCGATCTCAGATGCTAATCTTCTTATTCGGGGTTTAGTGTTTTCTTGATTCACAGATGTTTATGTTATTTTCTTCAGGAACTCGTGTCCCATATTTTCCACACTGATGCTTGTCTTTTTTTAATTGGGTTGTACCTTTCCTAACTTTCTAGTCTTCAGTGATTCTTTCCGTGCATCTTCTTTTCCAGGATTTTGGGTCTTCTTTCTCAGAGTATTATGTCTTCTTCTTTGCTAGGATTTAGTGCCACCTTCTTTCCCAGGGTTTTTCTGTCCTGAGATCACGTGTCTTTTTTCCTGGGGTTAGTGCGTTTTTCTTTTACCAGGCTTTAGTGTTCTGTCCTTTCCCAGGGTCCATGCCTTCTTTCCAGGCTTTAGGCCCACAACGTCCGCAGTACTTAGTGCCTTCTTTATTCCACAGTGTTTAGTCTTTCTTTATTTTAAGGATTCAGTGCCCTTCTTTTCCCCACCACAACACAACCCACCCCCATTACACCCCGACCACAACACAGCACCCCCACCACACCTCACCACACCTTTACACACCACAACACATCACTACCACACTTCCACTACATCACAAAACACGACACACAACAACACAACAACACACAACATCACCACACAATAACACACACCACACCACAACTCAATGCACAACACAATGCACCACACACACCCCACACCACTCCACAGCACACAACCCCACACCACACATTCCCAACCCCAACACACCACATCCTCATAAAACACACCACCCCACCCCACACCACCAAAACATCACATTACACACCATATCAGGGGGTCGGAATAGCTCAGCGGTAGAGCGCCGGACTCATAATCTTGGTGATCCTGGGGTGGTTAAAATCTCCGCCGGGCCGTTTCGGTACAGGGGGATTTTTCACTCGGAGTCGGCATTGGTTCTGACTGCATTTCTCTTACAGTCTTTTGAATGAGATTAAACCGAGATTCACAAGAGTGGGGACTCGGGTATTTTACACTAAGGCCTGTTTGGCCGTGTGTGTTGCGGTCTGAACTGAAATATGCGTGTCCAACGTTCAGACCTAGGGTGTTTTATTGTCCAGCACTTCGCCTTGGTGCTTGTACCGAGGTCTGTGGGAAGTCTTGAAGAGGCTCTCTGGCAGTGGTCACTTCATTTGATGCGTGAAGAGTGTTGGTTTTCATTTTGTCATTGCCACGTTTTGCGCAGATCTGCACATTCTGTTGCCTCACAGTCTGTCATGGATCGGTGGGGATCTTCTGCAAGCAGGAACCACAGTGTACGGTGCCTTCTTTGACTACATCTCTCTATGGGATACAGCAGAAGGCGTTCAGAAACTTCCGACTCCCAGGTGGCTTGTCACCTTGGATGGTGGGTTGTTAGGACAGGGAGTCTGGTGCAGAATGGTGGCTTTGGCTAGGCTTTACATATACAGAGAAATATCTCTGGGGGAAAGTATTTAGAAAAAAAAGGTCTGAATGGATGGGAATGGCCTTACCATGAAAATCCTTTTTTGCGGTGGCATCAGCTTGACATGACAGGCTCCAGCGCGTGGGAGCTATCAGGGTTTTGGGGACCCTGGGGGTGTCAGAGCTGTAGTTCATAGAGCAGGTGCCATTTGGCCTTCCTGTGTGACACATGGCTGCTCTGGTTTCTGTGCCCAGTTGCCCTGCGGACCAAAGGTACAGAACATTTAGTACCAGACGAGATCCCTTCAGGAAAGGCATGCATTTCCTGCAGGGGCCTCGGGGAAACCCCCCCGGTACTGCCCTGAGTCCCCCTTGTTTTGTAGAGAAACCTGCATGGGGGTCATATCAGAAGGAGTTCACACGGATTTTCCCGTGGAACTGGCTTAAATTTTAGGCCTTAACTTTGCCGTGTTTTCCCTCTCGAGGATGTCAAAATTTTCGCCCCTGTTTCGTGGCCGATTCGCGATTGTGTTATAAATCGGGTCTCTCTTCCACAGGGATCTTTCAAAAAACGCCCTGCATGCCTTTAGTTCGGTTAGTACTGGATGTTGTTTTTTGGATTAGTTAATTTAAGTGGGGAGAAAGGGGAAAGGGGGAAAAAAGGGGTACTAAAGAAACCTGGCTAGAAAAATTTTCGTACAAATAATTAAAATGTACATTTTTTGTCTCTGGTGAACCAATCCCCTTCATTCTGCGCATGATTCCCTATTTGGTGATTCATCAGGGGGGGTGATGGTTCCCGGGAATCAGAGTTGCTGGCTGCCTTTGTTGTTTTTCCAAGATGGTTTCATTAAAGGGTTTTGCTGTGCACCCGGGCCCAGTGTGCAGGGGATGTTTATTTTTTTAAATGACATGATTGTGAGGCAAGAGTTTTAAGGTATCCGGGGGTGGGGCATCGGCCACTGGGGGCCCGATTGTTCTGTGTCTGGGAAAGGGGGGTTTTTTGAACTTCTTCTTTTCCTCCCGTTCGTTTCCCATTAGTGAGCACCCCCGGGGTCCTCGAGAAGGTGCCGTCCACCCCCGCTCCTCCGGGGTGCCGAAACAAATTTGGGGTTCCATGTGTGGGGGTTGGGGGTTAAACTTCTTTCGGGGTGTGCAGCGTCATAAAAGCCCCGGAGGATGGGGGTCGGTTGAAAATTGGTCCCCCCAAAAGGGGGATCTCCCCTTGCCCCAATCCCAAAAAATTTTTTGGGGTGCATGTGGTGGAGCAGGCGATTGGTCCAGTCCTCGGGGGGAAATCTTGACCTGTTCCCCTCGTCCTGCAAATGGTTTTGTTTTTTGGGTTGTGTTTGGGGTGCTGGAGGCGCCACTGTATTCCTTGGGGTCCCTTTTAATTTTTTCTTGATTTTCGAAAATGCCCCCGGTTTTTTGGCCTCCCCTTTCCCTGTGCCTGTTTTTTTTCCCGAATTTCCGTTTTTTCCCCGTTGCCTCTGATACCACATGTGCTGGAAACCCATTGTATCCCCACTTTTCCCCTCTGGCACTAGGGCAAAAAGGGGGTGAAGTAAGAGGGTTTTCTGTTTTTGCAGCGGGAGTTCTTGAGGGTTTGGGGCACGGAAGAGCTTTGGGAAAACCCCCCATCCCCCTTTGTTCTTATAGATTTTTGCGAAATGTTTGGCTGCCTCACAGAGAGCTTCTGGGCTCAGTTCGGAATTTGGGGGGAAAATTTTTTTCCCCCTGGGGGTTTTTTTTTTTCTTCATTTTGTCTTTGTATGGGGGGAAAAGGGATTCCGCTCCACCATCCCTGTTGCTTGGGGCGGAGCCATCTGTAAAGACATGGTTCCAGTTTGGGGGGGGTATGGTTGCAATATACCCGGGCCCGGGGGCCCTTTCCCTTTTTGGGGGTCTGACTGTATTCCTCTTTCCCATTTCCGGAAAAGCTGGTGACGACTGTTGGGAACACCTGCCCCTTCCCGGGTGGGGGGGGGGCCTTTTTTGGGGGAAAAGGGTTTTGCTTCGTGTTCCACAAGACTGGGGTTTTTTGTTTCAAGGCGTCTTGACTGGGGGGTTTAAGCTGCCCTTTTTTAACCCCGGTCCTGGTGGGGGTTTTTTTTTTTGTTGGTCATTGGAGTTGGGGGGATGCGTGGATCGGTTTATCGGGGCCCCCCCGGGGTCAGATTGTTTGTGGGTTTGGGGAAAAAGGGCCCTTTTAGCAAAAAGGTTTTAATGCTCTTGTTCACGCCCTACATTCCCCGGGGCCCCCCCCCGGGGCCCAAAAAAGGGTCAGGTAGGGGGCCCCAAAGGGAAGGTGAACCCCCCCTTTCCCAAAACCCCAAACCCCCCCTAACCCCACCCTACCCCCATAGCCGCGCCAGGCCTTGGGGCCCGGGTTGGGGCCCAAACCCAGCCCAGGCCAATTTTTACCCCCCAACCCTGACTGACCTTGTTGACCCACCCTACCCCCGGCCCCAAAATGGCCCAGGGCCCACCACCTACCACGCCCCCCCCCCAAAAACACCAAAACCCAAACCCCCCACTACCAACACCACACCCCAAACCCCCCCCCCCCCCACACCCCCACCCCCCCCAAAAACCCCAAAAACCACCAAACCCCTAAACCCCCCCCAAAAACCCCAAATAAACCCCAAAAAAAAAAACAACAACCACACCCCCCCCAAAACCCAAAAACCACACCCCACCCCCCCACCACCCCCACCCCCAAAACCCCAACACCAACACCCAAAAACCCCCCACACCACCCCCACCCACCACAAAACCCCCCCCCCCACACCACACCACAAAACCCCCCCCAAAAAAACCCCCACCCCCACACCACCACCACACCCACCACACCACCACCACTACCCCCCAAACACCAACACCAACCAACACCTACCACCCCCAAAACCCCCCCACAACCCCCACCAAAACCCCCCCCCACCACTCCAGCAAACCCCCCCAAAACACCCCCCCATACCACCACAACACCACCACCACCCCCAAAACCCCCCACAACACCAAAACCCCGACCAAACCCCACCCCCAAAAACTCTCCTCCCACAACCAAACCCCAGCACCTCAACAACCCCCCAAACCCCCCCCACATCACCAATTTCCCCTACCCTTTTAAAACCCCCACTCCTCCAAAACCCCCATACCACTCACACAAACCAAACACCACCAAACCCCCACACCAACAACGCCCCCCCCCCCCCCCCGGGGAAACATTGCCTTTTTTTCCCCCCTTTTGGGTTTGGGGGTTTTTTCCCTTTATCGCCAGGGTTCCATGTAGTATATTTTCTATTCTTTCTAGGGTTTAAATGTTTTTTTCCGTGTTTTGTGTCTTCAAATTTTAGGGTTTGGTGATTTTTTTTCCCCGGGCTTGGTGATTCTTGTCTAGGTTTTTAGTGTTTTTTTCCCGGGGGTTTTTGCCTGTGTCTTTCCTAGTTACGTCTTCTTTAGTATGATTGCCAGGATGTTCTTGTTTCCCCTTTGGGGGGGCTTTTTTGTTTAAAAAGGAACAAAACATAGGCACCCGAGTGGATGGTTCAGGAAGTATCAAATGACCCCCCAGTGATGTCACGGCCCCCATGTTTTCCCCGGGGGGTGAACTTTGGAAAGATTTTTTTTTAGATCTTTTGGGGGTTTTTTTTCGAGCGCTAAGGGGAAAAATTGATCCTGTTCCAGAATATTTCCCTTGGCCACCTGGTTCCCCCCTTTTTCCCGGTAGTCCCCCATTCCACAGAAAGACTGACCCTGGCATTGAAAGGAAACCGCAAACAGATCCTTTTTTTGGACTCAGCAACTTTTTCCCCCAGGAAGTAAAACACAAGGGGGTAGCTCTTTTCTCCCCCCCTGATGAAATAAACACACTGTATTTATTTTTTCATGGGGAGCAAAGTAAAACCCTTTCTTGTTTAGTAAATTTCTGTCCCCTGCTCTCTGCCCCATTAAAATCCCCCCTTTTTTTCCCCCGAGGGTTTCGGTCTGTTTCTATC
>JAMYXO010004897.1:0-16543 GCA_033310375.1 Conus canariensis | reverse complement strand
CCCTTTTTATTTTTTGGGAAAAAAAAAATTTTTTTTTTTTTTTCCCCCCCCTTTTTTGGGGTTTTTTGGGGGGGCCCTAAATTTTTTTTAAAAAAAAAAACCCCAAAAATTTTTGGCGGGGGGGAAAAAAAATTTAAAACCCCCAAATAAAAATTTTTTGGGTTTTTTTTTTTGGCCCTCTAACCATTTTTTTAAAAAAAAAATTTTTTTTGGGGGGGGGGGGGGAAAAAAAAAAAAAAATAAAAAGTAAAAAATTTTTTTGGGGAAAAAATAAAAAAGGAAAAATTTTTTGGGGGGCTGGGGGAAAAAAATTTTTTAAAAAAAAAAAAAACTTTTTTTTTTTCCTTTTAAAAAACCCTTTTTTGGGTTTTTTTTTTTTCCCCCCAAAAAAACGTTTTGGGGCCCCCCCCAAAAAAAATTTAAAAATTTTAAAAAAAATAATTTTAAAAAAAAAAAGGGAAAAAATTTTTCAAAGGGGTTTTAAAAAAAGGAAAAAAACCCCCCCTTTTATAAAAAACCAAAAAATTTTTTTTGGGCCCCCAAAAAAAGGGGTTTTTTTTGTTTTCCCAAAAAAAAAATTTCCAAAAAATTTTGGGAAAAAAAAAAAAAATTTTCCAAAAGGGGAAAAAAAAGGATTTTTTTTAAAAAAAAAAAAAAAAGGGGAAATATTTTTATTTTTTTTTAAACCCCCCCAAAAAAATAGTTTAAAAACCTTCGCCGGGGCTTTTTCTTTTTTTTTTATTTTTTTTTTAAAATTTTAAAAAAAAAAAAAAACGGGTAAATTTAAAAAACAAACATTTTGGGAATTTTTGGCCCCATTTTTTAAAACAAAAGGGTTTTTGGAAAAACCCTTTTTTTTGTTTTTTTCCTTTTAAAAAAAAGTCCCTTTTTATGGAAATCGTTCCCACGCCACAAACCAAGAAATTCCCCTTTCATAAAAAAACCCCCCAGTCGTTTGGCAAAAAAAATTCTACAACATTTCTCCGAAAATTTTCCTTTAACACCTTTAAAAAGGGAAGCATTTTTTTTTCCCCTTATTCCCCGGGGGTTTAATTTTCAATTTTTGGTAGTGATTTTTTTTTTCGGGGATCTTGTCGTTTATCCACTAAAAAAAGTTTCATTCACCGTCTTTAAAAAAATTTTCCCCCGCCCTGAAAATGCCCCCCTCGAATCTTTGGGAAAATGTTTATCTTTTTTTTTGTGGTTTAAAAAAAAACCGTTTTTCCTGGGCTTTTTTTTTCCCCCCTCATGTCGTAGGTAAAACCACCCCAAGGCGCTAAAAAAAACTTCGTATGGATAATTTTTTTCCAAAAGAATGCAGAAAGGAAAATTCAGCAAAAAAAAATTTTGGGGCCGTTTTTTTAAAAGTTTTTTTTTTTTAAAAAACAGAAAAGGGGGGCTTTTTTTTCCATTTTAAAATCCCCACAAGACCCCTAGTGTCTTCTTTATCGAATCCCTAACACCCACATTACGTTTCGGTTTTCGTTTTTTTATAAAACAAATTTTTTTAGAAATAAAAAAAACCAAGCGGGGGCGGGGCCCCGTAACTGGTTTTTCGTTGTTCCTGGATGAGTTTTGTCCCCCAAAAACCAAAAAAAAAAAAAAGGGGGGGAAAAAAAAGGGGGGAAAAAAGCCCCATTTAAAATTTTTACTAGTGAAAAAAGTTTCTGAATTTTTTCTTAAAAATACTTTCATGAAAATAACCCCCCGTTGGTGATGTCCCCAAAATTTAAAAAAATTTAAAGAAAAGGGTCCTTAATTGTTCTGGTCTTTTTCAGTTCTCCCACACCTTCAAAAAATCCGATTTTTGTTGATTTAAAAAGTGAGGGAAATGGTAAAAATTTGGGTAAAAGGGGACCAATTCCCCAAGGGGAAAAGTGGTGATAGTTCTTTTGCCCAAAAACCCCCCAAAAATTTAAAGGGGCCCCCGGGGGGAAAAGTGTGGTTTTTAATTTTTTCTCTTTTAGTTGTTGTTCGGAGCACAAAAGATTTTGAAAGAATTAACGAATTTGGGTTTTTTGATTTCAAAAAGCTTTTTTTAAAAAAACCAGTTTCTTTTTTCTGGTCCCCTTGTAAGACATTTTTTTTGGTATTTTATTCCAGCTTTAAACCCCCAAGGGGTTAAAGGGCGGCACTCCCAGTTTTTTTAAATTCAAACGTGTTAAATTTTCCATTAAAAAAAAATTATATCCCAACATGGGGCAATACAAAACTCCCCCCTTTTTTTTTTCCCCCCCTTGCCTTTTGGGAAATTGCTCTAAAACGGGTTTTTTTTTTACCAAGGGGGGCCCCCTGGAATCCCGGAAAAAATACAACCTGGGTAATTTGCCCCGGGTACAGAAAAGTGGTTTTTTTCTTACCCAAAAGAGTTTGAGGAAAACTTTTCGCTTAACAAATTTCATTGCAATGTTTTTAATTTTAATACTTTTCCGGCTCACTAATCAAAATTTTTAGCGGGGGGGTTTTTTTTTTTTTTTTTTGGGGCCCCCCTTTTATTTGGGGTCTCTATACAAGCCCCAACTTAACATCAAAATGGATCACATTTTGTGAAGCTGGGGGGGTTTTTTTTTTTTTAAACGAAATGGGGGGAAGTTTCGTCGTTTTTTAATTTTAAACCGTTCTAAAAACCCCCCCTTTTTTTCTTCATTTTTTTCCGCAGTTTTTTACCCGTTTGTCGAAATTTTTTTGGGGGAAAAACTAAAACCCCCCCCCACCTTTCCAAAATAAAAACGAAATTTTGCTAAAAACATTGCACCAACAGAACATCATGTCCATTTTGGTTGTTTGACCAAATTATTTCCCCGCCGAAAAAAAATAAAAAAACGTTTGTTTTTTTTAAGGGGTGGGGGGGGGGGCGGTACCTGTTAAAAAAAATTAAGGGGGGAAAAATAAAAGAAATTTTTTTAAAAAACCCCGCGTGGGGAACCCAAAGAAAAAAAAAAAAAAAAAAAGGGATGTTTATTATTTTTTTAAAAACCCCCCCTTAAAACCGGGGGAAAAGGAAAATAGGGGAAAAAAATTTCTTTTTTTCCTGGGGATCTTTTTTTTTTTTTTTTTTTTAGAAAAAAGGGAAAAAAAACCCAATTCCCCCTTTCTTTTTTTTTTAAAAAAGATTTGGGAATTTAAAAATTTTTTGAAAATGAAAAAGGGGAAAAAAAAAATTTTTTTTTAAAAAAATTTTTTGGACTTTTTGGAAGGGGAAAAATCCAAAATTTTTGGTTTTTGTAAATCTTTTTTGGGAAAAAAGGCTTTAAATTTTAAAAAAAGGGGGGCCCAAAATTTTGGGCCCCCTTCCGTTTTTGGAGCCCCTTTGTGGGGGGCCCCTTTTTCCCCATTTTTGGGATTTTTTGGGAAAAAAAAGCCAATTTTTTTTGTTCCCCCCCTTTTTTTTTTTTCCAAAAAAAAAAAGGGGGTTTTTTTTGTTTTTCAAAACCCGGGGCATTTAAATTATTTTTTTAAACCGGCTTGTTTTTTGGGGGAAAACTAAAAATTTTTTTCCCCAAGGGGGAAAATTAAAAGGGGGGAAACTTTTTCAAATTAAAAACCCCCCCAAATCAAATTTTGGGAAAGGGGGGGTTTTTAAACCCCCGGGGGGTTTTTTAAAAATAATTTTGGGGGGAATTAAAAGGAAATGACCAACCGGGGGGAAACTTCAAAGGGGCCCAATTTTTTTTAAATTTTTAACGGGGGATTTTTTTCGTATTTTTAAAATTTGCCCCTTCCCCTTTTTTTCTGACCCCTTTTGGGGGGTTTTTTTAAAAATTGAAAAAAACGCAAAAAAGGGGAAAAAAAATGAAAAAAAAGGGTTTTCGAAAAAAAACCCCTTTTTCCGGGGGGGGAATTTTATTTTTTTTTTTAAAAAAATCGGGGTTTTTAAAAAAAGGGGGCCCCCCCAACCGGGAAAAAGTTTTTTTGGGGTTTCCCCTTTTTTTTTTATGGTAAAAAAAATTTTTAAAAACCCCAAAGGGCTTTTCCCTTTTTTAAAAAATTTTTTAAAAGGTTTCAAAATTCCCCCGGGAAAATTCCCCCGGTAGGGGGGGAAAGTTTTTAAATAAAACGAAAAAGGGCCCCGGGGGGGAAAAATTTTCGGTTTTTTTAAATTTTCCCCCAAATATCACCCAAAAAAAATTTTTTTGTTTTTTTAAAAACCCCAAAAAAACGGGGGGGGGGAAAAAAAAAAAAAAAAAAGGGGGGAAAATAAATTTTTAAAGGGGGAAAAGGGGGGGAAGGGGAAAAGTTTAAAAAACCTTTTTTTTTAAATTTTTTTTTTGCCCCCTTTTTTTAAACAAATAATCGGGTTTCCGGTAAAAATTTAAAAAAAAAAACCGGGTTTTGGGGTAATTTTTTTAAAAAAATTTTTTCCAAAAAATTTTTTGGGGTCCCAAAAAAAAAGAAAGAATCAGGGGGGAAAAAAAGTTTTTTTTTGTTTTTTTTTTTTTTTTTTTTTTAAAAAAAAGAAAAAAAGAAAAAGTTGGGCACAACCTTTACAAAATTTGGGGAATTAACCCGGGAAAAAAAAAATGGAAAAAAAAAAAAAAAAAGAAAAGTAAAAATTTTTAAAGGGGGAAAAAAAAAAAAAAAACCCTTTTCATTTTTCTCACTTCGTTGCCAGGCTGGCTAAAAGCTTTTTGCTCAAAATTTTTCATTTTTGGTTTAATGTTTCATTTTTAAAGGTTTTTTTGAAAAGGGAAAAAAAAACGGGGGGGGGGCTTTTTATTGGGAAAGTTTTTCAATGTTTGTTTTTCAACAAACCCCCCTTTTATTTTGTGAAAACCATTTTTCCCCCCCCCGGAAAAAAACAAATTTTTTCTCTTAAAATTGGCTATAAATTTAAAATATTGGGAATTTTCCCCCAACCAGCCTTTTTCAAACACAAGGTTTTAAACAAGCTTTTTTTAAACTTTTTTTGCTTGAAATAGATTTTTGGGGAAAACCCCCTTTTACCTTTTTAGGGTCATTTGGATTAAATTTTTGTTAAAATTTGCAAAAGAAAAAAACCCAGTTCGTTCTTTTTTCAAAATCGAGATTTTAAAAGTATTGTTTTTAATGGTAAAAAAACCCCTTTTCCCCTCCTGCAAAGGGCCCCCTTTTTAAATGCCAAAAAAAAAATTTGGGGGAGCAGCCCAAACCAAATTTTTCAAAGCAAATTTTTAAAAATTTGGGGGGTGTTTTTAAAACCGGTTTCTTTTGGACTTTCCACAAAAGTCCCCGGAAAAGGGATTTAAAAATTTATTGGGGAAAAGGGGTTTTTTCGATTAAGAAATAAGTTTTAATTCCCAAAAAAGTTGGGGGGTAAAACTGCCATAAAAAAAAAAATCCTCCACATTCTTGAAAAAAAATAACAATTGCTTCCCCAAAAAACCGAAAATTTTTTGGGGGAAAAATTCAGAAAAAAAAAAACCCACCCACTAGCTGAAAACTCATGTAGTCGGGCCCCCCCCTTCCCCGGGGTTTTTGGCTTTCCCTTTTTTCTTGGAATTTTTTTACTGGTTTTTTTTTTCCCTCCCCCTTTTACTGATAAAAAAGCATTTTTTTTTTAATGCAATAAAACCCCCCGAGGCCAAAAAAACCGCCCCCCCCACCCCTTCCCAAAATAAATTTTTGGGGTTAAAAAGTAATTTTTGGGAAAAAAAACCCCCGTAATCTTTTACCCCTTTATGTTTAAAAATTTTCCCCCCCCCCCCCGAACTAAATCTTTTAAAAAAAGGGGTTTTTTTAGCTCTTTTTTAAAGTTGGATTTCCCTTTTGGTTATGTTTTTTTTCCATTTTTTTTAGAGGATAGGGAAAAAAAAACCCTTTTTTTTAAAATGACATTTCCCTACTATTACCCATGGGGCCCCCCCGGGTTTGATGTTTGGGCTTATAAAATAATGAAAATTTTTAAATAAGAAAAAAAAACCCGTTTTTAAAAAAATTTTTACTTTTTTTTTTAAAAATAAAAAAATTTTTAAAATAAGGGGGCAAAACAAAAATAATTTTTTTAAAATAAAATTATTATTTTTTAAAACTAAAAAGAACCCCAAAACTTTTTTCAATAAAATAAAAAAAAAAGGTTTCCCCCTTTCCCTTACAAAACCCAGGGAAAAAGGGGGGGGGAAAAAAACAGGGGATAAAAAAAAAGGGGGGGAAAGAAAAAAAAAACCAAACCAAGGGAGGTTTAAAAAGGCCAGAAAACCTATGGGGGGCGTGGGGGCCCTTTTTCTCTTTTTTTTTCCTTTTCTTTATGTAAAAACAATCCGTGATTAAAGGGAGGGGGGGTTTTTTAAACCTTCCAAAAAATTCGGAACCCAAAAAAAAAAGTTTCCGGGAAAAGGGGGGGGTTTAAAAAGTATGGTTTAGTCCCCCAATTTGGAAAAAAAAAAAATAACCCCAATTTTTCAATTTTTGGGGGCTTTTTGAAAAAGCACCGGGGGCCCCCCTTTTCACCCGGGGAGTCCCTTTTTGGGTAAATTTTTTTCCCTTTGCAGGAAATATTTTTTTTTTTTCCCCTTTTTTATAGAACCCCCCTTTTTCGTTTTTTTTCAAAAAAATAAAAAAGCCCCTTTTTCTTTTCTTTGTTGATCGAAAAAAAAAAAAAAAAAAAAAGGGGGTAAAAGAAAAAATTTAAAAAAAAAAAAAAAAAAAAAAAAAAAAAGTTTTCAGGGTGGACCTGTTCCCCCTTTAAAAAGTCTTAAATTTTTTTTTTTTTTTTGAAACGAAACAAAAACCCCCCCGTATTTTTTAAATTTTTCCCCGTGAAAAATAATTTTAAAAAACGGTCGTTTTTATTCGATTTTGGTTCTGCCTTTTGAGGGAAAATTTTTCCCAAAAAAAAAATTTTTTTTCCCCTTTGGCCCCTTTCCAAAAATTGAAAAAAATGTAATTTTTTTTCACAGAACCCCCCCCAAAATATCTGTGTTTTTTTAGGTTTTTTTTTTTTCCCACCACCCTATATTTTCCAGGTCAGAAAAACTAAAAAGTTGGACGGGGGGTTTTTTTTTTGGGGGGTTTTTTAATTTTTTTTAAATTTAAACCCTTTTAAAAGTTTTACGTTTTTTTTTTTTTTGGGGACAGGTTTTTTTTTTGGTTCCCCGGGGAAAAATTTTCTTAAAACAAAAAAATTCCCTGATTTTGTGGAAAAATTGGTTTTTTTTAAAGAAAAAAAATTTGGGGAAAAAATTTGGAAAACCTTTTCCAAAAAATTTTTAAAACCCTTAAAAGAAAAAAAAAGAAAAAAAAAAAAAAAATTTGTTTTTTTTTTTTTGGGGGCTTTTCAAAAAAAAAAACCAATTTTTTTAAAAAGAAAAAAAAAATTCAAAGGGTTGTTTTTAAAAAAAAAAGGGGGGGTTTTTTGGGAAAAAAAAAATTTTTTTATTTAAAAAAAAAAAGGGTTTTTTATTGCGTGTAATTTTTGGATTTTAGGGGATTTTTTTTAAAATTATTTTAAATTGTTTTTTTAAAAAAAGTTTTTTTTTAAAAATTGGGGTTTTTTAAAGGGGGAACCTCCCCCTTTTGTCCCCTAAAACAAAAAATTTTAAAAAACCCCCATTTTTTAAAAGTTTTTCCCCCAAACCACCCCGTTGTAATTTTTTTTTTTGGCAAAGAAAATTTTAAATTTTTTTTTAAAAAAATAAAAAAAAACCAAAAACTTTAACCCAATTTTTTGGGTTTTTTTTTCCCACAAAATGGTTTTCTTTTTTTTTGGGTTTGGGGTTTTGGGTGTTTTTTTAAAAAATTTGGGTTTTAAAATTTTTTTTTTTTTCTTTTTTTCCCTTCTCCTTTTTGGGAAAAAAAAACCCCAGAAATTTAGGGGATGTTGGTTGTTTTTTTTGCACCCAAAAGAAAAAAACCCCCCAACCCTTTTCCCCCCCTTTGGGTTGGGACCCGGGGGGGCCCCCCAAAAGGTTTTGGGAGGGCCAAAACAAGAAAAATTTTGGGCCTTTTGGGGGTTTTGTCCCCCCTAAGGACCCCATAAAGGGTTTTTCTCGAAAAAAAATTTTCCCCCCCTTTTTTTTTTTTTTTCTTTTAAAATTTTTTTTTTTTTTTTTTTTTTTTTTTTTTAATTTTTTTTTTGCCCAACCAAATTTCAAAAAAAATGGGGAAAATTGTTTCCCTGATTTTTGTTTTTTATATTTTTTTGTTCCCCCTTAAATTTTTGGTTTCCCAATTTTTGGGGATTGACCTTTTGGGGAACCCAAAAAAAGGGTTTTTTTTTTGTTTCCCAAATTTTTAGGAACCCCAAGTTGGGAAAAAAAACCCCCCCTCCCTTTTAAACTGTTTTATACTTTTGTTTTCCCTTTTTTCCCCCCCCTTTGTGGCCCCCAACTGGGCCAAAAGAGGGTCCCCTTTTTTTTAAAAAGTTTTTTTTTTTTTTGTTTTTTTCGAAATTTTTTTTTTTTTTTTTGGGGGCCATTTTTAACCCCCCTTGGGGGTTTTTTTTTAAAAGGGGGGGGAGCCTTTTTTTTTCCCCTGGGGGGGAAAAACCCCCAAAGAAAAAGGGGGCCCTGGTTGGGGCCCTTTTTTTAAAACCCAAAAAGGGGGGGGGAAAAAAAAAAAAAAAAAAACCCCCCCAAATTTCCCCAAAAAAAGGGGAAAGGGGGACAGGGGGGAAAAATTTAAAAAAAATAAATCCCCAAAAAAAAAATTTAAAAATTTTTTCCCCTAAGGGGGGCAGTAGGGTTTTTTTTTTTTTTTTTTAAAATTCCCCTTCCCCTTTTTTTTTTTTCTTTTTTTTTTTTTTTTTTTTTTTTAATTTTTTTTTTTTTTTGTTTCAAATTTTTGGGGGGGAAACCCCTTTCCCCTAAAAAAAAATTAAAGGAAATTTTAAATCCCTTTTTTTTTTTCCCCCCAATTTTTTTTTTTTTTTTTTTTTAAAAAAAAAATTTTTTTTTTTTTTTTTTTTTTTTTTTTTTTTCCCCCCCAAAAAATGAAAAATTGGGGAAAATAAAAATAAATTAAAATAAGCCCTAAACCCAAAAATTTTCGTAACCTAAACCCAAAAAAAAAAATAATTTTAAAAGAAAAAAATTTAAAAAAAAAAACTTTTCCAAAAGGGTTTTTTTTTTTTTTTTTTTTTATAACCCTCAAAAAGGGAAAAAAAAATTTCAGTTTTGGGGGAAAAATTTTCCTTTTTTTCAATAAATTTTTTATTTTTTTAAAAAAAACCCAAGCCCCCCTTTTTTGGAAAGTTTTTGGAAAAAACCAATTTTTTTTTTAAAAAAAAAATGGGTTTTAAGCCCCCCTTTTGTTTTTTTTTTTAATTTTTTTAAATTTTTTTTTGGGGGAAAAATTTTTTGGGAAAAAAGGGGTTTAAATTTTTTTGAATTTCCCCCGGTTTTTGCCCTTTTATTTATGGGGGATTTTTTTTTTAAAAAAAATTTTTCCCTGTAACCCTTTTTTTTTTCCTTTTTTTTTCCCCTTTTTTTTTTTTTTTTAAATAAAAAATTTGTGGTTTTTGGAAAAAGGGGAAAATTTACTGGGTTTTAAACAGATCCCTTTTTTTTTCTTTTTTTTTTTTCCCTTTTTTTTGGGGGAATAACCATTTCTTCAAAAAAAAGCCTTTCCTGTTCCTTCCTCTTTATTTTTTTTTTCTATCGGGGTAAGGTTTTTTTTCCCCCTTTTTTTTAGTTTTCTGTACGGGGAAAGGTTTTTTCTGTTAAACATGCAGGGATTTTTTCGTGGGGGAGTTTTTTTGTTGAAAAACGTAAAATTGCGTGTTTTTTGTTGGTTCTGTGGGGCGCAAGTGATTTTTTAAAAATCTTTTCCCACAGGCACAGAAAAAAAAACGGGCCCAAAAAAAAAAAGGGCTTAAAACCTTTTTTTTTTTTTTTTTATTTTTTTTTTTTTAAAAAAAAATAAAAAAAAAATTTAAAAAAATTAAAATTTTTTTTAAAAAATGCTTAAAAATGTTTTTTTTTCCCCAAAAGGGGGTTCTCCTTTTGAACGCTTCCCCTTTTAACATTTTTTTTTCAATTTTTTGGGAAAAGGGGTTTTTAATTTTTTTAAAAAAAAAAAAAACTGAATTTTGCTTTTTTTAAATTTTTTTTTAAGGGGTTTTTAATCCCTTGGGGTTGTTTTTTGGGGCTTCCCAATTTTTTGTATTTTAAATTAAAAAAAAAAAAAAACAAAAATTTTTTTTTTTTGGGTTTTAAATAAAAACAGGGGAGTTCGATAAAAAAATTCTTTTGGTTTTTTTTTTTTTTTGTTTTTGGGTTTTTTTAAAAAAAAATTTTCCCTTTTTTTTTGGCCCTTTTTAACCCGTTTTTTTTTTTTAATTTTTTTTTAAAATTTTTTGTTTTTTTTTAAAATTTAAACCCTTTTTTCTTGTCTTAAATTTGGTAATTTTTTAAATTTTTCCCCCAAAAATTTTTTAAGTTTTTTTAGTTTTTTAAAATGAAATTAAAAAGGGGGGAAAAAACCAAAAAAAATTCCCTCTTTGTTAAAACTTTTCCCGGGGAAATGTTTTTAAGGGTTTTTTTTAAAGAGGGGTTTTTAAGAGGGGAAAAAGTGTTTGGGGGAAATTTTCCCCCCTTTCCGAAAATTTCCCCCAAGAAAAAAAAAAAAAAACCCCGTTTTTTTTTTTTTTTCATTTTCCCGGTTTAAAAAAAAGGGGGAAAAGCCCCCTTTTTACCTTTTTCCCCCTATTTCCGGGGCCAAATTTTTTTGTTTTTAAAAATTTCCCCTTTTTTTTTTGTTTTATTTGAAAATTTCCCTTTTTTTCCGGGGGAAACAAAATTTTTAGGGCATTAATTTTTAGGGGGGTTTTGGGGAATAATCGGGTTTTTAAAAAATGAATTATAAACCCTTTTTTCAAAAAAAACCCCCCCAAAATAAATTTTCCCCCCGGGGGAAAAAACCTTTTTTCCCCCCGAAATGGAAACTTTCCCTTTTTGGGGGGGGAAAAATAAAAATTCCGGAAAAAAGTTAAAAAAAATTTGAAATGCAAACGAAGATTTAAGGGGGGGGGGTTAAACCGAAAAAAAAAAATTTTGCCCCCTAAAAAATTTTAAAAAAAAATTTAAATGAAAAAAAAGGTTTTGTTTTTTTGGTAAACCAAAAATTTGGGGCCCCATGTTTTTTTTTTTTTAAATTTTTTTTTTAAATTTTTTTAGGGGTTTTTTTTTCCTTTTAACTTTTTTTTCATTTTTTTTTTTTCCAGCGTTATTTTTTTTTTTATTTTTTCCCCCTTTTTTTTTTCCCTTAAAAGGGTTTGTTTTTTTTTTTGGGGTTTCCCCTTTTTTATTTTGAGGGGGAATTTTTTTTTTTGGAAACTTTTTTGGGGTTTTCCCCTGATAAATTTTTCCCTTTGGGGGAAAGGAAATTTTTTAAAAATTTTTTTTTGTTCGAGTTTTTTTCCCCCAAAAAAAAACCCCCTAAAGGATTGTAAAATTGGGGGCTTTTAAATTTTTGTTTTTTCCTTTAAAAAATTTTTTTTAAAACTTTCGTTTATTTTTTTAAAACACCCCGGAAAAAACCCCAGACGGGGGTAAGGGTCAAATTCCCCCTCTCTGCCCAACCCCAATTTTTTGCGAATGGAAAAATTTTTTTACGATTTTCACCCCTCCAAAAATTGGGGAAGAAACAAATTTTTGGTTCTCGCTAAAAAACCCCCCCCAAACCCCCCCCCCCCCCCCCAAAACCCCCCCCCCCAAAGGGGTTTTTTTTTAAAAAAAAATGTTTTGGGATTTTGAAAGGGGTTTTTTCCCTGGGGGGGTGTTTTTTTTATAATAAAAAGGGCATGTGAATGAAAACAAAGGCGAATTAACAACAGGAAACGCGTTTTTTCTGACTTTAGGAAGACTTTGTAAAGGAAATACTGTTTGAAGATTGTGGCAATAAAAATTGCAAACAAAATGCCCGACAGTTTCTTTAGATGACGTATATCAATTAAGGGGAAAATGATTCAATATCAGCTTGATGAGCACGTGTATAAACAATGTAAGGAAGCCCATTTGGTCCATCAACAACGAAATCCTCCGGTTTTTTTTTTAACTTACTGAAGTTTAGAATTTATGTTTGAAACAGAACTGACAGCGCAGGGAGGTAAAAGTTTTTTATCAACAAAATGAATCAACTTATCAACCAGAAAGGGAATGACATTTCGCATAAACAAAAGGGGGGAACGTTCGGAATTAAAAAATGTATGAAAAAAAAGGATACCATCCTTTTTGCTTTCTGTAAACACATCATAGGTTTTCTGTAGATCTAAATACATTTTATGGAGAGCCTGAAAGAATTTTTGGAATGAGAATAGAATTTACTCTTAGGCGATGGTAAGTGGTAAAAAAAAGGCTTGAAAGAACCTTGGTTTCATAAAAAACCAAATGCTCAATTTCTAAGTCCCAGTTCGAAAAGAATTCATTGGAACGAGGAATTATGTACACATTGTTTAGTTTTTTGAATTTGGAGGTTAATTATCTTCCTTTTCTTTCAATGAGGGGTTTGGGGCGGGTTTTTGGGTGTTTAGACCTTAAAAAAAGACCCCTCGGCAAGAAATTAGATTTGGTTTTAAAAAAAAGCCCAAAAAATGGTTTTGTTGAAAAAATTTTTAAATTTTCCTTTAAACCATCGTGAAAATTTTTTGATCCCAAAGAAGAAAATGAAACATTTTTTGGTGGTGAGCCAAAAGCCCAAATCTCTTTGTATGCGGGGGAAACACCACCATCAACAGAACCCAAATGGATGGATCTGAAAATTCGAGGGGAAAACGCCCCAAAAAAAGGACGTACAAAAGCGTGTAATCCACTTAAAAAGATATTAAAGTTTTCCTCAACAACCCCATTTCAGAATTATCGTCTTTAAAAAAAACGTATTAAGGAATTTTTAATAATCCCAAACCCAAAACCTTCAGTAAAGAATGTACCCGTGCACAACATTTACATAAAATACTTCAAAATTGCTGTTCAAAAGAGATTGTAAAAATTTCAAGCAAGATTTAATGCTGAATATAAGTTCTTTTATTTGGTAAAAATGAATTTTTTTTTTTTTCAACTTTTTTATATACTCTAATTAAAGTAAGGATCCTTTCCTCCGGTTTATTAACCTTTATATTCATATTTGAGCCAATCCCATGTACGAGCTGTATCGATAGTTGAAATTTGTATTCTGAAGCAAAAAGAAAAAAAATGAATTTCGAAAGTAAAAATAAGTAAACGACTACAGTAATGATCAATGCTAGCTAATATGAATACTTGTAGAGGTTTTAATAGACCAATATCGGTATCTTTATGAAATCCGAGTATCATTGCAGTCATTTCGTGGTCCCAGAGTGTCCCAAAAAATGATCATACTACCCAAAAATCGAATGCTAAGGGGGTTTTATATCATCGTTATTTTTCACTTTTGAGATTATTAGGTAATAAGAAAAAAAGCACTTTTGCGAAGTTCGTTTTTTCGTACAGTTCTTATTTCACAGCCACAATACGTTTCACTTGTTTTCTTTGGTTGTGACTGGCAGTTTTGTAAAGACAGGCCGAACTTGAAATAATTTTCTCGGTTTTCGGTTCGGGGACATTCGGGAAAGCTGCAAAAAAATAAGAAAAATAATGATACCAGTTACAACACCAAAATCGGGTAATTACTAAAGTCATTTACCATGTCTGACAAGGTTTACGTTTGAAGAAATGATCATTAAACGGGGTTTAACGAATAAAAGATTTGGGCAAAAAAGGGTAAGAAATTTGCACGGGAAATTGTAAAATGGTTTCCCATTTCTTGTGGTCTATGGCCAGAAGGTGTCTTTTGAAACTGGCCTTAAACGAACTGTAGTCGAAAATGGCCTCTTCGTCACAAAAAAAGATTGGAAACAGGCTTTTTGAAAAAATAAAGCTCATATTTTAAATGTATATAAAAATAAATTTAAACAAACTCATCAAAACTATCTCGTAAAAATATACCATGGAAAAGAGCTCTTTGAATAAAAATCTGAAAACGAAATTATTTGGTTGCCTCTCACTTTGTAAAAAGAGGCGACAAGGTATATTTGTCTTCTGTCAAGTTATTGTGAATAAATGCAAACTCAGAAAAGTTTGCAAGGTTGGTCATTATTTTAACATCAAACTTCTAACTCATCGGACCAATTTATAACAGTAGTTTGTACAACTTTTTTTCTAGTTTCTTCACTACTTGCTTTGTTTGTTGTAGAGATTTAACAATTCGTTTTTTGGGAAAAATTGCCAATAAAAAATTTACCCCAATACGGTTTTTCCCGGTTTTTTTTAAGCTAGAATTTGTAGGCTTATTTGCAATGGTGTTGACTTTAAGACGTGTAGGAGTGCATCTTTTTTTACCCTTTGGTAAGGCATTCCAGCTAATAGCGAAATGCGGTTTCCTAAAATAAAGGTAATTAAAAAAAAAGCAACAACCATAGAAAAATTGCGTTGACGAGACCTTCGACTCCTTTCCTTTGTGTTTAGTAATCCAACAAATTTTTTTTCTTCATGTTGGCTGTTACGATCTTGCCAGGAACCATTCTCATCCATTTCGTCTGGCCCCCCGAGATTTTTTTTATGTATGGAACTCTCATCATCTTCATTATTAAGGCGGAATTCATCTCCCATTCCCATATCTAATTATAATCATACCTTTTCCCTTTTTTCCCCTTAAGCTATCAATTTTAAGTCTCCAAACTGTCGCTCTAAATTCGAGACAGTTATATTTAAAATCAGAAATTTTAAAAAATAATGACAATGATTCACAAACTCTGCCGGAAATATTTGTTAAAGTCGCAATTTTTTTAGTAAACCAAACTCGATGAAAAACGTTGTTTTGTTTTTTTTTCTAAAGCATTAGTCATTACATTCTTTTTTTTAAAAACGGCTTCTACCACTGTTTTAAAAGTATTAAAACCCATTTACTTGCCGTATACTAAGAGGAACAAAAAAAATTGAAACGAATTGTACACAAATAACACGAAAAAGGGTTTTCGAAGGTAAAAAGGGAGGACATTCACTAAAAGGTGTTGTAAGACATCTCTTGTAAAAATCAAGAAAAAGAAACAAAAAAAGAATGTCTTCCTTGAGTGAGCTTCCACGCAGCATCAGTAAAGATTAAAGAAGGGGGGGTTTGGGGTTTTTCCCCCCCAACAAATGGTTGGAAAAAAAAAATTTTCTGTTCTGTCCAAATTTCATGACATTTTTTCATTTTTTAATCTTCAAGTTTAAAAATACTTTTCAAATTTTTTTAATTTTCCGATAGATGGGGGCATTCAAAGGATTTAGATAATTTAATTAATAAGCTTTTTAAAACCACAATAAAAAATCTATCAAAAGTAGATTTTCAAAACCTCTGCCTCAAAAATTTCATTTTGGGAAAAAGGAAACTCCGTGTATTTTATAACAAAAATCGGGAAAATACCTCCCATAATTGAACATCTTCGCCATTCTTTTAAAAAAAAAGTGCAGACATCATTGAATTGGGGACCAAAGTTGGGGAAACCGGTAAAGTCTTTTTTTTTTTGAAAGAAAGGCGAAAAGCGCTGAAATAAAAACCATTTTGTGCTTGGATTGCTAAAAACGACATTTTCAGCTTACGTTTTAGGGTTTGTGGTCAAAAAATTTAATTGATGCCTTTTTTATAGCTGTTTTTGAAAAAATTTCTCTTTTAAAAAAAGGGGAAGCCCCATTTTTGTTTTGAATTTTTTTTTGGTATATTAAAATATCGTACTGTTTAAGGCTTTGCTTATTGAAAAACATATTTTTCCACAGTTCTTCGATGACTTTGACTGCTCCCCCCCCTTTTCTTAAAAAAATAAAAATAACTTCTTTTAGAAGGGAACATTCTCACTGGAATGATCAACCGATCACATCCGTATTTTCCCGCCTTTTCTTTAAACAAAAAAACCCCAAGACACAGACAGGAACACAAATTTTTTTTTGAAATAAACAATAGGGTTTTTAAAAAAACCCCAACAAAAACCATATGCTTATTGAAGATTTTTTTTTTTCCATTTTCCCCTCCTTACAGCTTTTTGGTTTTCTTCCTTGTTGTGCATTTGGTACTTTATAGTCCGCGGGCCTGTTCCGCCCCTATGCTTTTTTTTAAATTCTTTTAACCAACCACCCATAAAGCGAAAAAATAATAAACACGAAAAACTTACACAAAACCCAAGGCCAATTCCGCAAAAAAAATCACGAAAAAAAAAGAAATAAGTTTAACTGGAATTCATGGTCGAGAAACTTGTTTTTTGTTTGCGAAGCTTTAATACTAATCTGTTTTTCACTTTGAAGTGACAAATTTTGAAACAAACGTCAAATTAAAAAAAGGGGCATAAAAAAGGTCCAGGCCCCTAAAGCCATTTTTTGGGATACTTTAAATAGAGCATTTGGACCCGCACATTTTCAATAAATGTTTCGAAATAATCAGATCCAAGCGGTAAAAAGACAAAACCTCAACTGCTTCGAATAAAGGGATATAGTCGACGCTTGTTCACCAATTTGGGCTCCTTTTGAGGGGTTATTTTTTTCCCACCTTCCGTTAGTCGTATTTTAAATTTTATGACTGCTTGTTTGCATACAAAACAACTGCGAGGATTGGGGGCTGGTGCTTCATTCAAAGCAAAAGGTTT
>JAMYXO010004896.1:0-16544 GCA_033310375.1 Conus canariensis | reverse complement strand
CCCCCCCGGGAAAAAACCTTTTTTTCCCCTTAAAAACGAAAACCAGAAAACCCTATTTTGTTGTGAAGAAAATGGGTTTTTTGGGTTTATGCTTTTTAATTTTTGGGCCCAAATTGTTTTTTTTAAGATTGGTATGAGAAGGTGGGGGAAATGAGGGAAATAGGTTTGGAAAATGCAGTAGGTCATTTCATTCTAAATGGTTTTGTTTTTTGGGTTTTTCTTGCTTTTTTGGTTTTGGATTTTGTTGGTAGTTGTTGATTTTTTTAAACGTTAATGTTTGGACAAATGTTTTAACCAAAAATTTAACAATAAAAAATTAATATTGGAAAGAAATTTAGTTGTTGTAATAAAAAACCCGGGGGAATTTTAATGATCTTTCAACTTATTTTCCCCCTTCCCCCCCTTCCTCATCTTTCTCCAAAACCACCAACATTACTCGTCACATTGGGTTTTGCTCGCTCGTCGACATTGAAGGTTATCTTTGTTTGTTAAAGGGGATGGCGGGACAATCCCGGGGGAAAAGGTGGGCCCAGTTATTTAAATTCCAATATCTTTCCCGCTTTTTAAATGAGAAATGAAGGATACTGAAACTGTTTTGGCATTTGAGGATATTTTAGCGTTTCAAAGTAGTTTTCTGCCACTTTTTTAAAAAATATGTTGCAGGGGGCCAAAAGAAAAAAATTTTTGTAATTTTTTGGGGACCCGAATTTTTGTAAAGAAAATTCAAATATGTTCAATGTATTTATGTTTTTTCAGCGGAAACCCAAAGGGGGGGATTTTTCCTTAACATGAAGGGTTGAAACGGAGCCCAGCGAAGTGTAAGGAGAGGGGGAAAAGATTTTGGGGAAGGGTTTTTTTTTTTTCATTTTTTCTTTTTTTTTTGTTTCTTGTGTAGTGCCCTGTTTTTTCTATTTAAAGGGGTCGTGTTTAGTTCCCGGTTTTCTTTAGATGGCCGGTTTCAGGTATAAAATTACAACTTTTTAAGGATTCCCCGGGAAATTTGCGCTCTTTTCTGCCCGGTTTTTTGGTTTTTTCCCTTCCATTAACCCCCTTTTTTTTTTCAGGTTTAGGGTGACTTCTTTGGGGGGGGTTTTGGGTCTTTTTTTTAAAAAATGTTACTTTGTTTTTATGAAAAAGTATAGCTGCTTGGTTTCCTAGTTTCCGGGGTTTTGGTGAACCCAAGGTACAAAAAATGGGGGTTTCCAGGGGGAAATTTTTTCCGGGAAAAGGGGGGCCCCAGAATGTCCCCGGTTTGAAAAACTGGGTTCTGGCATGGCCGCTGTTTTCAGATCATTGGGTGACCCGGGGACCCTTTGGGGCGTCCTTAAAATCTTTTGGGGGAAATTTTTTCCTGTGGAAGGGTTTGCCCCCTGATGAGTGCCCTTTGATATAAAAGCTGAAATAGAAACCCAAGAAAAACGTAATGGCCCCTTTGGGTTTTATGCCCTTCGTTCATGGATTTGTTTTTTTTAAATTTTCCCTTTCTTTGTGGGGTCAGTGCCACTTCATATGTTTGGGCGGAAGGGTTTTTTTTTTTCTTTCAAAACGAAAAAAACCTTGTTCAGGTTTTGTTAGTCTTTTTTAGTGCTTGGGTTTTTTTAAAATTTTTTTTCCTTTTCCCGGTTTAAAATGGTATTTTGATTTGGGTTTGGTGTGTGGGGCGCGGGTGTAGGGTTTCGTGTGTGTGTGTTGTGAATTTTTTCCAGGTTTGTTTTTTTCCAAAAAGATTTTTTTGTCAGGTTTGTGATTTTTTTTGGGGGAAATTTTTAACGGAGATTTGTGTTTGGCGGGTTCACAGGTTGAACCCCCCCGGGTCCTACCATTTTACAAGGGGACCCCCGCTTTTACAGTTTTCCTGGAAAACCCGAAACCTTTCGGGGGGAAAAGGGGATCCCAGGATTTTCCCAAAAGTGTAACGAGTTCCTCTGGTTCTTTTAACCTTTTTTCCCCCAAGGGTGGTTTTGTTTGTTGTTTCGGTGGTGGGTGCGCGCGGGGCGGCGCGTTGTGGGTGTGGTGTTTTAAATTTTTCCCGCTATCCATTGGGGTTGAAAAGACGGAAAAAAAAAATAAAAAAAAACCCAAAATAAATAAACCATTTTAAAACCCTAGAAAACCCCAAAATGGTTTTGTTATGGGAGGGGGGAAACCGGTGAGAGGTAGGGGAGGATGAAGAGGGCCCTTTTGTATATTTTGAGTTTTAATTTGTCGCTGAATATTAACCCCTTAAAAAAGTAACTTAAGTATGAGTTAATAAATTTTAAGAAACTGGGAAGTGTTATTTGTTGGCCCTCTTTGAAAAAGAAAGAATTAAAGGGTTAAACTGGCCTTCAAAAACTTTTTTTAATTGTTATGTAGAAACAGGGGGGAAAAAGTGTGGGGTGTGTGTGGTGGGGGGTTCGGTGGTGTATCTCTTTTTGGCTTTTGTGTTTTGTTTTTTTTAACATTTTTTTTTTTATTTTTTAGCGACTTCTTGGAAAATTTTAAATCAGAGGTTTTGTTTTTTGGGCGGTCCGGGTTTAAACTAGCCCTTTTTACCCCGGCCCCAATTTTTCCGGGGCCACCGAAATTACAGTGCCCGGGGAAAACCCATTTTTCCCCCAAGGGACATTCGTTCCCAGTGCTCCCAAAACCAGGGCCCAACCCGAGTTAACTCGGTGGCACTGCGCCTTCCGAAAAACCCAATTTCCGGGATGCAAAAAACCCCGGGGGAGCTTCACCCCCGCCGATCAGGAATTGGGGACGCCCCCCAAAAGGGGGCAAGGGGGGAGCAGACAGGGACCCTTTCCCTCAAAAAGGGTAAAGAAATTTAAACCCCCCCTTTCTGTGATAAAGCCGGGGGAAATTTAGAGAGACGGCTTCCCCAAATTTTTTTTTTCTCAAAAAGGATGGGGAAACCCAACCCCGGAGTCGGGAAAGGGGGTGAATTTTGGCCGGGCCCCCGGTGTTAACAGGGCCCACACACCCAAATGGCGTTGTGGGGGCCATGAAAGGGGCCCTAAGGGGGCCAGAAGAGAGGGGAAAGCCCCTCAGTTCGGTAGACCGAGGAAAGTAAATTTTTGGACGTTCTCACTCAAACTGGTTTTTAAAGTAAAACGGATTTGTTTCTGTTTCAGGGGTTTTTGGGGGGGGAAAAAAATTTTTTTTTAAAATTTGTTAATGGATTAATTTTGAATTTTTGGCGCTGTATGACCCCTTACGCTCAGCTCCCTGTGGGGCCAAAATGCAAAAAAAAAATGAACCTTTAGTTTTGTCCACACAAAAGCGCGCGGCACACACAACAACCAACACACACACAAAACCCCCCACACAACCCCAACACCACCCCCCCCCCCGATATGCCCCCCACGGCGGCAAAGGTTTAAAAATTTGGGGGGGATGAAGGGTTTCATATGGGGTTTGGATGTGAGGGGTGGGGGATTGTGGTTATGCGTGTTGCTTTTAAAGGGGGTTTTTTTGAAATTTTAGGTTTGTGGTGTGAAAAGACCCAACCCCTTTTTTATAAAACTTTTGTGGGAGGTATTTTTTTTTTGGGTTGGGTTTGGGGTTGGTTTCTTTTTTTTTTAAAAGGGGGTTGTTAGGGGTTTTATGTATTGATGTGGCCCTTTCATAGTTTGGGGGGACATTTCCCATGTCGGGATGATTTTAAAGGGATTGTGGCTTAAGATAGGAAAAAGTGATTTAATTGAAGTTCGCCTTTTTAGGGCCCTTTTGGACCTTGTTGCCCCCAAAAATTTTGTGTGCAAGGGCCCTTTTAAAAATGGGGTACGCCATTCCCAAAATTTCAGTAACAAAATTTTCGTGTGATGAAGGGTCGATCCTTACCCCCGGGAAAAAGACCCCAGGGTTTGGGGGACTTTAAGATAGAAAAAAGGAGGAAGGTACTTTGATCTTTTTATCCCAAAAGGTTTAGAAAACTGGGGCTTTGAAAAAAAGGGTCGTCTTGTTCCCAAAATGAAAGAAATGACCAAAAGGGTTGGAAAGCTTTGCAAACATTTCGGAAAACAAACCCTTAAATGTGAAAATTGCGTCATAGCTGGGTTTTTTCTTCCCGTGATGTGCGTTGGAACGGTTTGGTGACTTGTGGTGGTGTTGTGGGGTTGGTTTTCCATGTGGGCGGTTTTTGCATGTGGGGGTTAGATGTGGGTGTGTCTGTGGTTGGGGGGTTGTGTTCGGGGCGCATGTCTGTGGTTAGGTGTGTGTCTGGGGTTAGGTGTGCGGGTGTAAATTAGGTGTCGTGGTTGGGTGTCTGTTTTGGTTTAGGGGGGGTGTGTGGGGGTGTTTTGGGGTTTTAGGGGGGTGTTGTGGTTAGGTGCGGTCTGGGTTAGGTGTGTGTGTAAAAAGCCCTTTGGTTTTTTTCATCTTTTTTTATGTATGAAATTCACATTTTAGGGGACTTTTTACGAAGTGTTATATGGGGGGGGAGTTTTTGGGCCCATTGTTCTACCCCTGAATGACCCCTGAGGTTTGAGGGCTTTTAAGATAAAAAAGGGGGAAATGATTTTTTCCCTTTTTTAACCAAGTTAAAAAATTTACTTTTCCCTTCCAGAAAAATTTTTCGTGGGCCCCAAATGTTTGCAAGGGCGTATCTTTTTGCACGCGTTGCAAATTTCAGTAACAGATCAAAGGGGAATTTGTTTGGGAAATAAACAGTTTTGTTTTTAATGAGTGGGTGTTTAGGGCCCTTTTGAAAGTGGGGTGTTTTGGTTTTGTTTTCCCCAAACAGGGGTTTGGAAAGTATGGGGTTGGGTTTGTGTGTGTTGTTTTTGCGGGTGTGAGTGTGTGGGAGAAATGATCTTTTTTTTAACCCCTTTTTTTGTAGTTTTTTTTTTTTTTTTTTTTTTTTTTTTGGGGGGGGGGTTGTTGTTTTTCTCTGTTTGGTTTATAAAAGTTTGTTGGACAAATCTTTAGCCCCGGGGTTCTTGTGATTAGGGGGGTTTTAAATTGTTAATGGAGTTCAATTTTTTTAAGCCAGTTAAACCCGGGGGTTTGTGCCAAATGGTGAAATTTCCCCTTATCATCCGGAACCCCCAATTGCAAACTTTTCAAAAACAAATTCCTTGTAAAAGGAATTGTCGATCCTTATAGCCCTGACATGCCCCAGAGGTCTCTGGGATTTTAAAGAAAGATTAAAGGAGAAAAATTTTCTTGCCTTTTTTTTTCCCCAATTAAAATTTAAACCCGCATTGAAAAAAAGGGTGCCTTGCTAAAAAAATTTAAAAGCAAGGGCCCAATTTTTTGGTAGCCTTTGAACATTTCAGGGACAATTTAAATTGAGAAATTATCGTCAAAAGTTGGGTTAATTCTGCTATGATTGCGTAAGCCCAGGGGGTTTTGGTGACTGTGGGGTGTTGTGGGGCTTCCATGTAGGCTTTGGTTTTTCATGGGTTGTGTCTCTGTTGGGGTGTGCGCCCCCGGCGGGGGGGGTGCGTGTGGGGATTTTGCGTGCGTTCGTGGTGAAAAAATCTGTGGTTTGGTGTTGTTTCGTTAGGTGGTTGGAAAAAAAATTTGCCGCTTTTTTACCCTTTGTTTTAATGGTATGAAGCAATGTTTTTTTAAAAGGGAGCTTTTCCAAAGTGTTAAACGTTTTTAAAAAAATGGACTTTGTTTCAGCCCAAAGTTTCCCCCCGGGATGTGGGCTGTAAGATAAATAATTTTGAGAAATGATTTGTTTCCGCTTTTTAAAATCCCATTAATTGATCACCCCAAAATTTCGAAAAAACTTTTCGTGTTCTCCCAAAATGTTTGTAAGGCTTATATTGAACGCATTTGAAAAGGTTCCGAAACCCAAATCTAAAAGGAAATTTGGGGAATCTTTTTTGTTGTGTAAATAGAGGGGTGTGTAAAAGGTGGGATGCGGGGGTGTTGTGCTTTTGTGTATGAAAGTATGTGGGGGTAATGTTGTGGGGGTTGAAACGGACCCGGGTTTTAATAATCCTTTAAGTCGGCTGGTTGATTTTTTTTTTTTTTTTTTGGGGGGGGGGGGGGGTTTTTAGTTTTTTTCCCTTTAATAAGTGGAAAAAGGTTAAGCCACATGCCCCCCCAGATTTGGGGGAAATTTAAAATAGAAAAAAAGTGAGAAAAGCTTTTCTTTGACTTTTTTTTTCCCAAGTGTGAAACCACTGGGGTGTTTTAAAAGGGGTTTGTATGCCCCAGTGTATGAAATTTCCCAAACCTTGGTCCGCCATTGAAAAATTAGCAACAGAACTTAATGTAAAGGAAATTTTTGGGATTTTAGGTTAAAATTTTTTTGCTGAAAAGGCGTATGGGGAAGGGGTTTGGTGACTTTGATTTGCTTGTGGTGTGTTTTAAATGAAAGGGAAAAGGTTTACATGTCCGTTGAAACATCTTTGGGTGGTTCGTAGTGTGGGCGGCGGCGCTTTGGTATGTCTGTAGTTAGGGTGGGGTCGGTTTCGTTGGTGTGGTTGCGGGGTGTGTGTAAAAATAGACCGTGCAATCCATGCTTTTTTGGTATGTAGCAAGATTTTTGGGGGAAACTTTTACAAATTGTTGTCCTGTAAAGTAGGGACGTTGCCCCGGGCCGGAGGACCCTGGGACTGTGGGTGAAAGATAAAAAGTTTGGGAAAAAAGAATTTGTTCCGTTTTAATGAATTAATCAAATTCAAAAGTTTCGTGTTGCTCCAATTTTTCCCAAAGGGCCCATCTCAAATTGTGGGGTTTGCAAAGTTCAAAAAAAACAAATTTTAAAGGGAAATTAAAAGGGGATAAACAGTTTGCTTGTGAAGAAAGGAGTGGGGGTGTAAGATTTTGAGTATGTGGGGGGTGGGGGTCCCAATGGGAGGAAAACGGGGTTTTTTGGGAAATTTGTATGTAAGAAAGGGGTTTTGGGGGCGGGGGGAAATGTTAAGGGGAAAAATTCAGCAGACGTTTTTTGGAAGGGCCGTGGGCTGTGGGTTTGGGGAGCCGAGTGTTTTCCCTTTTGGGGTTTTGAATGACCCGTTTTAAAAAACCCCCTTTGAAGAAGAGTCTTAAATTTCTTTTTTTTTTTTTTTTTTTTTGGGGGGGGGTTTTTTTTGTTGATGGGAATCATTAAATTTCCTGGGGTGCCCCCTGGGTTTTTTGGGCTTAAAAATAGATAAAATTGAGAAAAAGTTTTTTTTGACCCCTTAAACCCCAGAAATAAAAAATCGTTTTGATTTAAAGGGTGTTTTCTCCCCGGGTGTATCCCCTGGAAATTTTTTGGTACCCCCTTTGAAGTTTTCCTTTGAAAAACTTTTTGTGAAAAAATTTAAACAAATTTAGCGGGTTATTTTGCTTTTGGATGGCGAAAAGCCCGGGGGTTTGGTGATTTTTGTGTGTTGTGGGTGTTACGTGGCTTGGGTTTTGAAGGGTCAAAATTGTGGTGTGGGGTTTGGTGGGGTTTGGCTGGGGTATGCTTTTGGTAAAAGGTTTTGAAATTTAGGGGGGGTGGAAAACCCCCCCGGGTTTGCCCATGGTGAATCCCTGTATGCACGGGCTTTTTAAAAAGGGGATCTTTCAAAGGTTTAAAATTTATGGGGGTTTTTCCCCCCGAGACCCCTTGGGGGGGGGCGTAAGTAGTTTGAGAAAAATTTGTGAATTTTCTCCCGTTGATTGATTATTTCCCCCATTCCAGGAACGAAAAGTGCTGAAAAATTGTTTGAAAGGCGTTTTAAATTGTAGGTTGAAAATTTTTAAAAAAAAAATTGAATGGTTGTTTAGAGAATGAAGTTGCGTGTAAGGTAGGGGGTTTGTAGATGGGGGATGTGGCTGATTTTGGAAAGTGTATCAAAGGGGGTTTTTTGGAAATTTTTTTGGAAAAAAAAGTTGTTTTTTTGGTGTTTTCGGTTTGTCCCTGAAAAAACCCAACGACCCTTTTGCCATGTTTTTTTTTTTTTGGGGGGGGGGGGGGGGGGGAGGGAGGGTTGGTTTTTTTTATGATGGGGGAACTTATACCCCTGAATGCCCCCTGGGGTTTGGGTTAAAAAGAAAGAAGTTTTTCCCTTTTTTTTTCCCTGGAAAATTGCGTTGTTTAAACAGGTGGGTTTTGTGAAAATGTAAAAAAAGGGTAAAAAAGGACCCTTTCCCCAAAATTTAAAAAGAAAAAAGTGAGGGTTTTGATTTTAGGGGGGTTTTATTTTTGAAATGTTGGTAAGTGGGATTGGGATTTGTGGTGTGTTGTGCGGTGCAATGTAGGCGTGGTTGTAGTGTGGTTAGATGTTTGTGGGGGGTTTGGGGTTTAGGGGGGGTGTGTGGGGTTTGTGTGTGGTGGGGTGTGGAAAAAATTTGCCCTGAAAATTTTTTAAAAAATAATTACCCAAGGCTTTTTGGGGATTTTTTAAAAAGCTTTTTTATATGTATGGGGGGAAATTTTTTTTTCCCAGCCTGAGAGATGAGGAGGTGGGCGTAAGAAAAATTTGGAAAGTTTGCCCGTTTATTTTGAAAAAATTTAAAAAAAACCAATTTCCATTTAAAACCTTTTGTTTTGCTAAATTTTTTTGCAAAGGAAAAATTTTTAAAAAGCGGGTTGAAAATTTTTTAAAAAAAGATCGGGGGAAATTATTGGGGATAACTTTTGTTGTGTAAGATGGAGTGGGGGGTTTTAAAATTGGGGGTTGTGGGGGGGGGAGGGAAAGTGTAAAAAGGAGTTTTGGGGAAAATGGTGTGGTTTATTTAAGTTTTTTGTATGTGTGTGTGGAGTGTTGTTGGAAATTTTTTTAAAACCTCCGTAGATTTTTTTTTTGGGGGGAATTTTTTTTAAGTAAAAGTGGTTTTTTTATACCCGAAAGCCCCCTGGGTTTGGGGAATTTGGAAAATAAAATAATGTTTTTGCCCTTTTTAGAAGGATGAAATTTGCGTTGTTTTAAAACGGCGTTAGCTCCCAAAATGAAAGAAAAGGGTTTTCTTTGGGTTTAAAACGCTTTGAAATTTCAGAACAAAAATTAAGGGGGGCGAATAAAAATATGTGGGCTTCTTTGCAAAGTGTTTAAGTAAGGGGTTTGGGTTATTGTGGTGTGTTACTGTAGGCGGGGTTTGAATGTGTGGTTAGGGGTGGGGGTTTATGTTGGTTGGTGTGTTGTTTTTGGGTGGGTGGTATGTTGGTTAGGTGTGTGTTTTTGGGTTTGGGGGGGGGGTTGTGGGATGTAGGTTGGGGTGTGTTCTGTGGTTGTGTGGCGTATGTCTGGTTGGGTGTGTTTTTGGGGTTTGAGTGTGGTGTGGGAAATTGGTTTTTGGTGGTTTGTGGTTTAGGCCGTGTGTGGGTTGGTTGGTGTGTTTGGTTTTGGGTGGGGTTTTGGGTTTTTGGGGAAGGTGGGCTTGGGGGTGGGTGTGTGTGGGGTATGTCGGGTTAAATTTGTGGGTTGTGGTGGTTTGTTTTTTTTGGTTTTGTTTTGGATGGGTGTGTGTGTCCCAGGGGTTTAAGTTTTGTCCCTTGGTTGTGGTTGGGAATGTTGATAGGTGGTTGTGGGGGTGGGGGGGTGTGGCCTGTGTTTTGGTTAGGTGTGTTTGGGGATGGGTGTGTGGGGTATTTGGAAAGGTTTTTTCCCGGGGTTTGGGTTTGTGTGTGTATTTTTGGGTTGGTTGGTTTTTGGTGGTTAGGTGGTGGGCGATGTTTGGTTAGGTTTGTTTTTTTTAGGTTTTGGTTTGCAAAGTTGGTTAGGTTTTTTTTGGGTTAGGTGTGGGGGGGTATGTTGGTTGGGTGGTTTGGGGTTTTAGGGGGTGTTTGTGTGAAAATTTGCGTGTTTTAATAAGTTTTAATATGTATGCCTTTTTTTAAGGGATTTTACAAAAGTGTTATTTTTTTAATGGACATTGTTAGGAAAAGCCCCTGGGGATGGGGTTGCGAAAAAAGTTTGAGAAATTTTTGTTTGTTTTGGTTTTAAAATTTTTAAACCCAATTTCCAAATAAGTTTCGTGTTGTTAAAAGGTTTGAAAAGGAAAATCATTGTAGGGTTTGAAAATTTTTTCGAAACAAAACAAGGAATTGATGGGGTAAAAGCTTGTTGGTAAGTTTAGTAAGAAAGGGGGGGAAAAATTGGAGTGTAAATAGGGGGAAAGTTTGGGGGGGGGAGATTTTGTTTTAAAAAGATTTTTTGGAAATGTTTGTGGGGGGAAAATTTGTAGGTAATTGTTTGAGGTTGGGGGGGGGTGGTGTTTAAAGAGGTTATTTCCCCACAAAACCCAAAAACACTTGTAGGATACCCCTTTGTTTTCGAGTGAAGGGAAAAGGGAAGTGTGGTTTGTTTAATCCCCCGGGTTTTAGCATAAGTTTAATTTTTTTTTTTGGGGGGGGGGGGGAATTTTGTTTTTTAAAGAATGGGTTTTAAAGCCCTATACCCCTGGGGGTTGGGGGATTCAAGAAATTTAAGTTGTAATGGAATTTTTTGCCCCTTAAGATGTAAAGGAAATTTTGCGTTGATTTAAAGGGGTTTAAAGTTCCCGGGGAATGAAATTGGCCACTTTGGTACCCAAGGAAAAGTGAAAAAATTAATGTGATGAAATAAATTTAGTGGTTTTTTGGGGTAATTCCTTAAAGTAGGGGGGTAAATAAGTGGTTGTGGTGTCTTTCAGGGGGTGGGAATTGTTTAAAGGTTTTGCTTTGTTTTGGGGTTCGGGAAGGGGTTGGTTGGTGCGTGGGTTGTTTTTGGTTAGATGTTTTGAATTGGGGTGTTGTTTTGAAAAAGGACCTTGTTTGTCCTTTTGTTGATTTTCCCTGACAAAACTTTTTTAAAACCCCATTTTAAAAATGGAGGTTTTCCGTGGGGTATGGGGGAGGTCTTTAAATTTTTAAAATTCGTGTTCCATTTTTCCAGCAATTTTTGATTACTAATTTCCCTTTTAACTTATAATTTTCCCCAAAATGTTTCCCCGGGGTTTTAAATATTTCCCCTTTGAAAAAATGAGCCCCCAATATTGAAAAAAATTTTTAACGAAAATTTATTTTTGAAGGGGGCGGGGGTTGAAAAATTTTATGTTTTGGGTTTTTTTTTAGTTGAGAAAGGGCGCCCGTTTGAAAATTTTGGTGTTTTATGTGTGCTTGTGTGGTGTTTTTTTGTGGTGGGGTTGGTAAAAGTTTTTTAACCACCGAAACTTATTTTTTTTTTTTGGGGGGGGGGTTTTTAAAAAAGTGTTTTTTTGGTTCTAAAAAAAAACCCAATAGATGCTACCCCTGAGGTTTTGGGATTTTAAATTTAAAATTAAAGAATTTCTTTAATTTTTGAGGGAAAAGGTAATTGGGGATTAAAAAACCCCAGGTGTTTTTCCAAAATTTAAAAACAAGGGACTACCCAATTGGACCCAATTAAAACCCAATTTCGAAACCAAAAATTTATTTAAAAATTTTCATCATAGGGGGTTCTTTACTTGAATTTATCAAATAGGGGGGGGATTTTTGGGGGTTTTCCTTAATTGGGGTTTTTTTGGTTTAAATTTGGCCGGGTTTGGGGTTTTTTGGGGAAGGTGTGTTTTGTTGTTTTTAAAATTTACCTTAAAAAAAACCCATCTTTTCTTATTAAATCCCAAAAATTTTTTGGGGGGCCCAAAACCCCCTACAAAAATTTTTAATGATTAATTTCCAAAACCCTATATGAAGTCCTTTTGATATTTAGAAAAAAAAATTTTTTTCCCTTTTTAATAATTGAAAAAAACCCACTTTCCCAATAAATTTTTTTCTCTTGTTTTAAACCTTTTTCAGTTTTCCCCCAAAATTTACATTAAAATTTAATTTGGAAATTTAAATTAATATAAAATTCTTTTAAATTTTATAAGTTTTTTAAAAAGAGGGGGTTGTAGGGGGGGGGGAAATTAAAACAATCGTTTTAAATTGTTTTTAGTTTTAATTTTTTTTGTATATTTTAAATAACCAAAATCTCCAAAAATTTTTTTTTTTTTTTTGGGGGGGGGTTTTTTTAGAAAATTTCTATCATTTTCCACTCCCCCTATCTTTAACTTTAAAATAATAAAAGAATTTTTTTGGGTTTTGGGGGGGGGCCCTGTGATAAAAACTCTGGTTGATTAAAAAAGGGGTTCGTGTTGCCCCCAAAGTATGAAATGGTTTTGGAACCCCTTGAAAACCCCATTTAGAAAAAAAATTTAAGGCGACGAATTCCCGATCTAGCGGGGTTTATTTTGTATGTGTGAAAGTAAGGGTTGGTAAATTGTGGTGTCCCTTACTGTAGGCGCTGGGTTTGTTCCCGTGGTTAGTTTTTGTGGGAAATGGGTTAGGTGTGGGTTGGGGGTGTGGTGGGTATTTTGGTTAAAGGTGGTTTTGTGGGGGGTTTGGGGTTTTGGGGAAAAATTTTGGTTAGGTGGGTTCGGGGTTTTGGGTGTGGTTTTGGTTATTTTCTGGTTAGGTGTGCCTTGGGGAAAGGTGTGTTTTGCGTATGTTTGGTTGGTGTTTTCCGGGAAAAATGGGTTTTTGGGGTTTATGGGTTAGGTTTTTCCCTTCGTGGTTGGGTGTTGTGTGTTCGTAGTTGGTTAGGTGTGTCTTGTGGTTGGGTGTGTGGGGTGGAAAGTTGGTTGGGTGGTTTGGGGAAAGGGGGGTGTGTGGGAGGCGATAAGGTGGGGTCTCTGTGGTTGGTGGTGTGTGTGAAATGTCGGGTTTAAGGTGGGGTTTTGGGTTTTTGGGGGTTTGTGGATTTTGGCGTTCAGGTTGGGGTGGTTTTGGTTGGGGGGTGTGGGTATGTCTTTTTAAGGTTTGTGTTTCTGTGGGGGGGGGGTTGGTGGGGTATGCCGGAAAGGTGTGTTTGTGGGTGGGTGGGGAAAAGTGCGGTTAGGTGGTCTTGGGAGGGGTTGTGTGGCTTTAATGTTTTGGTAGGTGTGTTTGGGGTTTTTTGTGTGTTTTGAATTTTGGGGTTGGGGGTTTTGGTTTGGGTTTTGGGGTTTTGGGGTTGAGGAAATTTTGGTTAGGGTGTTGTGGTTTTTGGGGGGTTTGGGTAATTTTGGGGCCGGTTTTAATTTGTTTTTTAAATTTTAAAGCAAAAATTTTAAGGGTTTTTAAAAGTGTTAGAAAATTTTTTGGGACATTTTCCCAGTGAAAAGCCTGGGACGGGGGGGGCGAAAAGAAAAATAAGTTTGAAAAAGATTTGTTTGTTTATCCAGTTGTTAACCCAATTCCAGTAAGATTGTTTTGGGCTGCCAAAGTTGAAAAGGAATTTTGTAGGTTGAAAATGTTTCAGAAACCCAAATTGAATGGAATTGATGGGAGAAATAAGTTGCGGCAAAAAGAAAGGGGGTTTAGATAGTGAGGGGAAAAGTTTGGGGGTATTTTCTTGGGGGGGGGGGGAGAGGGTTTGTGAAATTAGCGCGTTTGGAAATGTGTTGGTTGTTTTTAAGGTCTAAGTTTTTGGTTTGTGGTTAAAGGGGGTTTTTAAAACACAACAATGAAAAAACCAGGGTTGGATACTAAAGGCTTCGGGACCCCAGGGGGGGGGGGGTGGGGGGGAAAAGTTTTTTGGAAAGGGGGTTTGTTTAAAACCCAATTTTGTAGCTTTGATGTCTTGATTTTTTTTTTTTTTTTTTTTTTTGGGGGGGGGGGAGGAGGTTAGTTTTTTCAGTTGATGTGGATTATAATTTTTAGTTGAGAGGGATAAAGGTCTGGGGCCCAAAAATAATGAAGTAAAGGAGTTTTTTAACCTTTTCCCCCTTTAATAGTAAACTAGGGTTTAAAAGGGTTGTGTTGTCCCAAAATGAAAGGAAATGGCTTTTTGGTAGGATTGAAAAATTTCGAAACAGAATTAAAGGTGAAATTTGGGTTGCCCAAGCGGGGTTCATTTTGGTATGGGGCCCTTAAGTAAAAGGGGGGTGATTTGGGTGTGTTGCAGACCCTTTGGTTTTAATGGTTGTCAGATCTGTGTGTATGGGGGTTTGTGGTGCGTGTGTGGTGTTTGTGTGCGATTTTGTGCGTGGTGCGAAAGTTTTTATTTTAGGTGGGTCTGTGTTAGGGGGTTGTGTGTTTTAAATAGAGGGTTTTTGGACCATGTTTTAGGAAAGGTTGCCTAAATTTTTTAAAGGGGGGATTTTAAAAAGTGTTTGTATTTTTATGGAAAATTTTTTCCCCTTGAGATCCCCCGGGGCAGGGGTTTAAGAAAGTGTTTGGAAAAAAATTTTTTCCGGGCTTTTTGGGGCCAGTTGTTTGTTTAAATCCAACCAGAAAGGTTTTTTGTTGCTCCCAAATTTTTGCAAAGAAAAGGTTTTTAATTTGGTTGCAAATGTTTTTTTTAAAAAATTTAAAGGGAAATTTAGGTACGTGCTTGCTTTTTGAAATATTTTTGAGTGGGTGGGTAAGCGTTTGTTGAAAAAGGATGGAAAGCGGTTTGTGAAAGATGGGGGGTTGTGATGAATGTGGTGGATGCAAACGGGGTTTTTGAAAATGTCTGTGTGTTGGTGGGGTTTGTGTGGTTTTTTTTGTTTTGGTTTAATGGGGGGGTTTGTGGGGGGAAAAACCCGCTTATTTTGGGCTGTTGTGTGTATGTTTTGGTATGGGGAAAAAGGGGGGGGGGGAGTTGGAGGAGATTTTGTAAAGTTTTGGGTAAAAGGTTGGTAGAATAAATTTAGGGGAAGTTTTTTTGTTTTTTCAATATTAAAAATTTTTTTGGGTTAAAAGTCTTTTTAAAGGTTTAAAAATTGGGTGTGACCCCAAATGTCTTCGAGTTGGTTTTTGGCCAATGAATGGGTTTGGGGAGTTTGGAACTGGGTCGTGCTTTTGTAGTTGTTTTTTTGATTTTCCTTCTTCCCCTTCCTTTTTCTTCCCCTCTTTTCTTCAAAAACCCCCCCTGTAGGGTTTGGGGAAAATTCCTTTTAACCAACCCTTTGTAACTTTGTTTGCTGGGGTTTTTGGGGGGGGGAAGTTGTTGGGTTTTTTAAGTCTGGTGGAATTTTTTAAGCCCTGAAGGGCCCCCTTAGGTTCTGGGGTTTAAGATTTTTTAAGGTAATAAAGTTATCAAAATTTTTTAAAGCCGTTGAAAAAATTAATTTTGCTTTAAAATAAAGGGGTGGGGTTGTGAAAATTTTTCCCTTGGTATATTGGTACCCCATTCCCAAACATTTCCGTCCAAAAAACTAATTTGATGGTTGGATAATAGTTGAGCGTAAAGTAATTTTTAAGGTTTGAAAAATGATTTTTTTCGTTTTAAACCCAAGTTGATTACTTAATTTCCCATTTAAAATGTTTGTTGTTGTGGCAAAAGTTTGAAAGGCGTAATTATTGAAGGGCCTTTGAAAATTTTTCAAAAAACAAATCTAAAGGGAAAATTGATTGGAGACTTTAAAATTGTTGGTAAAGTGTGGGGTGGGGTGGTGAGTGGTATGCTGGGATTGATGTGTTTATGAATGGGTTTGGGTTTTTTTTTCATTTGTGAATGTATGATGGGTTTTTGGGGTTTTTTTTTTTTTTGGGGGGGGGGGGGGGGGTTTGTTTTTATTTTCGGTTTGGGTCTTAAACTTTTTCCCGAGAGCAAAGGGCTTTTGGGACCATAAGGAAAAAAGGGGTGAAATTAAGTTCTTAACTTTTTATGCCCGTTGTTGCCCTATAATTGAAAAAATTTGGGTGTGTGCTCCCCGATGAAGAAAGGGCCCTATAAATTGGTACCCCATTGAAAAAATTTCAGAAAAGTTTTTGTGTGTTAATTGTCGTAATAGTCCCAGTGGTGAAGGGGGTTGGTAAATTTTTGGTTGTCCCTGTGTTTGCTTACATGTGAGTTGATTTTTAGGTTGGGTTGGTTTGTGTGTGTTGTTGTCTGGGGTTGGTGTGGTGTGTGTGTGTTGTAAATTTGCCCCGTGTTTTAATACATCTTTTTTTTTTTTTTTTTTTATAAAATTTGGGGTTTAAATGCCCAAATAAATTATTTAAAGTTGACTTTTTTCCCATTTTAAAATATAGTTTTTTTAAATATTTTCGCCCTACCCCCTTAAAAAAAACCCCCTTTAGTAAAATTAATAAGTTTTATTTTAAAAAATTTATTTTTCTTTTTTTTTTTTTTTAACCCATTTTAAAATTCCCCTTTTTTTTTAATAAACCCTAAAAATTTAACCAAACCCCTAACCATAACAAACCCCAACCACCACAAATAAAAAACATCCCCAAAAAAAAAAAACCCCTTACCCCCAACAAACATAACCCCCCAAAAAAAACCCCCCCCAAAAACCAACCCCCCAAACCCAACCCACCCCCAACCCCCAAACCAAAACCCACCCCACCCCAACAAAAAAAAAAAACCCCCAAAACCCAACAAAACCCACCCAAAACCAAAACAAACACACACCCCCCAAACAACAAAACCCCAAAAACCCCCCCCCCCCCCAAACCAAAACAAAAAAAACCCCCCCCCAACCCCCCCCAAAAAAACCCCCCACACCCCCCCCACCCCCCCCCCCCCCCCACCCCCCCCCCCCCCCCCCCCCCAAAACCCAACCCCCCCCCCCCCCAACCCCCACCCCCCCCCCCCCCCCCCCCCCCCCCCCCCCCCACCCCCCCCCCCCCCCCCCCCCCCCCCCCACCCAAAAAAAACCCCCCCCCCCAAAAACCCCCCCCCCCCCCCCCCACCCCCCCCCCCCCCCCCCCCACCCCCCCC
>JAMYXO010004895.1:0-16545 GCA_033310375.1 Conus canariensis | reverse complement strand
TCCCCCAAAATTAAAAACCCAACAGACCAATGCGCATCACCATTCCACCATTGGATTCCCAAAAGGAAAATTTGCTGTAGGTGAGATAATGCTATTCATTCTTACTTCCCATCCTGATTGCCTGGTAACGACCACCATGGGTCTTAAAACTCCAAGACCCTTCATTTTCCTAAGAAGCAAATCTCCCCGGGTCCATTATACTACCTTCGATCGATTAATTGTCCATCTTTGATTGGGAAGGTGTTCCTGACAGGGAAATGCAGTGTGGGTACCAACGCAAATCTTTAACTCCAAGTTCTTTTGCTATCAAAAAATCTGATTTGCGATTATCCCATTTCGAAAGTGATGGTGGGTTGAATCGTATTCCATCTTTTAAACCAGTTGTAAGTGCTTCTTTTAAAGTGTTAAACTTGTTTATCTCCATCATTGGAAAGTAGCACTGATGAAATTCGAGGTGCAAAATTTTCTCCCGCCAGGCTTTACTTACCAAACCCCCCGAAAATGGGATATGCTCTTCCTTTAATGATGTTGGAAACATTCGCCTGTGCATTTTTTACTAATTTATGTTTTAACCATTTTCTCTTATTTTCCGGCAACCGCCAAATTATCTTAAATTATTTTTGTTAAATGTATAATTAAAAAATTGATGCCCAGTCCTTATTTGTTTTCCTGTTTTAATGGCTCTTCTGTTTTATTGCAGTCTCACCACCGGGGTCTTCTTTTTGAACCAAGGGAAAACAACCCCCGACCTTTTATTTTTGGCATCCTGAAAGGCGATAATTTTTTCCTGGCTTTTCAATTTCTTATTTAGGGGAAAAAATTTTCAGGGGAATTACTTCATTTGCGTGGAGAATAATCCTACCTCATACCCAAGCCCCTTTTTTTTTTACGTTTTCGGCCATGATTCATATTTGAGGACATCAGAAAAAACGAATCTATCGGTTTGTTTTCTGCTGCCCTTGTGCTTTACGCCTGCTTCCTGGCAAAAAATGATTGTCCTTCTTTGTTCTTTGTGTACCAAGGTTTGCTGTTTGTCCTCCAATCCAATTGCCATTGCAACTTATTTTTTGCAGCACATGCAATTATATGCTTTAATCACCCTTTTGCACTTTCAACAATTGGTTAACCAAATATCATTCCCAAGTATATTGATTTTTAATCCTGTTATTTCCCTATTAACCTGTGAATTCCTCCTTGATTCCATTTAGGAATCAGAATCAAGTTTACATTATGGGCACTATATAGGAAGGTATCTATGCCTCTTTGTCCCTGATTAATTCTAACCATTTTTCCGCACCATAAAAGTTAAGACCTTAAGTGCATTTTGACGAAAATTTGATTTTTTTTTTTTTTAGCATGGGCTCCCGCATCTTCAAATCCGTATTAATCCATTTGGTTTATGATTCGGCTTCCACATAGTTTGGGGCTATTCCGGAAGATACAACGTGAATCCTAGTGAGTCCTTTGATGTTGAACTTGTATTTAAAGCCTTTGGGAAGAAGGTATTCTTTTTTAGATTCTATCGTCGTTTTTAGTGTTCGATTCTTGCGAAGGACAAAATCACGCTCCATTATCAAATAATAGAAGCCGGGCATTTTCTATCTCAAAGTGATTGAGAACCTTTTGCGAGTAGACTCAAATTTTCTTTACCAAACAGGTTTTACTTTACTTCGGATTTCAATGTTAATACCACCTGATGTGTTGGTTCAAATTCCACATAACAATTGATTTCGCCCGAACCCTGATTACCTGCTTTACCAATTTTATCGGCCATTTCAATTTAAAATTTTTTTAAATATTTTTCTTTTAAAAAAAACCAAATTTAAGAAGAGTTTGGAATTATTGTCTGGAAAGCTTTAAATTAACAAAAATACATCCACTCAATCCTATTAACTACTATTACTATTTACATTGCTTATTAACCTTATTATCACTAGTTAATTTAATTATTCAACTCAGATATCGATTTTACCATTGATTTTGGTTCTTATTTTAACCTTATTAATAAAGTTTGGGTTGGAAAAAAAAAGGGGCTGTCCAATTAAGGAGGTATTGTGTTGTTCTGAATGTAGTGACAGCATGCCACCGTAATAGCAGCCATGGTGCAAGAATCTCTGCGACTAATATCGATAATTAAATCCATACTCCCCCCGCTGAACTAAGGCGGCACGCGGTCACTTGCATACATGTGACAAAGCCAAATAAATTTAGACAACCTTTTTCAAACCTTTGAGTGCAATTTCAAATATTGGGTTTTGATAAATACTTGCATCTTCTCTTAATCAGTTTTATCTTATAAGTAGGAAAAAAATGTACCGATGTTCTGCCCTTCTTAAACTTAAGGTGGGCATCTAGTTATTTTTTTTTTTTGATGGGATAATTGAAGTTTCAGGTATTTCTATTCCCATGGAAAATTTATTCTTGTTACATAATAACGTCCCTGATCCGGAAATTGAATTATCAGCATCCAGCCCAAAAAAATGAAACATCCCCCAATTCAGTAGGGGATTATCAATAAGGTGAATTTCCCTTTCCCTGGTCTGATTTTTAAAAATAAAAGGATTATAGGTGGAAGTACCTATATTTTCCCAGGGAAACGAATTTATTATCAGAATTGTGTCGTTGTCCATTTAATTACCTCCTGGTATTGTATTAATCTAGAAGTTCCCAATATAATCGCTTATGCATCATAAACTACTAGTACGCCTTATTCAAGGGCCATCTTAATACAATGCTGTTGATACTAACTGCACTACCATGTATTTTCGTTCCATGTACGGAATCTATTGTTTGGTGGGAACATCAAATTCAATTGAAAAACATTTTAAGGTCGCACCGACAGCCGCAATTGAAACTTAATAAATTTCTCTATGTTATTTTGCCCGTTTTTAACAATTTTTAATTAGTTTTTAAAGTATTAAAATCATAATCGCCTAAACCAGTCCTAGTCCTCAAATGCAGATTGGTATAATCGTTTGGTTTGGGTAATTTCGTTGGAAATCTTTCGGCTTTTGGTAATCTCCTGTTCTAGGGCAACTCCCATCTGATCGTTTGGAATACCGGGGTTTTCAGAACCGGGATTACAATTTGATTGGGAAAATTGAAACCGAGCAATAAAAAAGTAAACATTCATGCCCAATGGTTCCATTATTTTTTTTCAATAACCCCATCACTCACAGTATCAATTATCCTGTGATTTCCACCACCATTAATCTTCGTATAGTTGTACTTCAATCTTTGCGCTGGCACGTTGGCCCCTGGAGAAGGTCATTTACACGAATTGTATTAGTGGCTATAAGGACTGTGCCTCCTTTTAATGTTGTGCTTTACCTTTAAACGTGCATTCTGACCAACTAAACATATGCTCCATTATAGAAATATTTGTTTGATTGAAAATCACCCTTGCAATCAGTTTGCAATAGTTATAAAACTATATCCGGTGAACCCATTTTTTTAAAATGGCCTGTAATGGTTAATTCACTTTGGTTGTATGCACCTGGTTTTTTTAAATGTCCGAAGACCTGATATTCCCCATGATTTGAAAAAGTTGTCGGAGTTATTATTAACAGCTCCGAAATATTCATAATATTATGATTCTCAAAAGTACAAGTTGATGAAATTTAAATTTTGCTAAGGCCACCGACCGTAATTTACAAATTCCTGAAGTTTTTTGCTTTAAAACAATATTTACATTCAATTTTTCCCCTGTATAACTATACACTACCTCCTGCTGTCCTTGTGGGATTATTTTATTTAAAGTAGCCGTTCCGCAAAACTATTAGTTCTCCACCATTTTTAAGTTTCAAATTCTGAAATGTTGTTTATTACCTGAGGTTACACAAAATCGTTTCCCCTAAGTCAAATTATTTTGACTCCCGGTTACCTCATTATCCATTATCACACCTGGATCTAATAGTGTTAGTAATTTTGAAATTTAAGGTAATGTGATTTAGCAGCATTAAAAACCATGAGATATGGAACTTCCCGAAGCATCCGCGTTCAGTTTCATGTTACATTAATATCCATTTTCGTATATGCAAAAAAGTTGTACTTGTGGGAATATTAATTTAGTTTGAAAGTTCAAAAAAGGATCAGTAATACCAGAAGAAATTAATTTTCCCCTTCATTGGGATTCCTTTGTAAATATAGAACTTGTGAGTAGGTTCATATACCTGGCTTTTTTACTTCCGGTTAATCATTTGGATTTTGTTTTTCAAACTTAAAATCAGGAGCAATTTTAAGGTAACAAATTCAGTTGTTTCCGGCAAAGGTCCTGAATTTCTTTTAATACATGAACTATAAAGTTGGTCTAATGTGAATAATAAAACAATTCTTTTCATAGCGGTGGGTATTAATTGTTTTTAATACTTATATAGATTTTTGCTAATTCTTTAAAAATTTGATGAACCAAAAAATCTGGAATTACATAAAATTGTACTTGCTTACAAATATCATAGTAAAGTAGTACTTTTTCAAAATTTCTAAATTTGCAACCGGCTGGGGCGGAGTTTTCTCTCTACTTGCAAACATAAAAACGCTCGTGGCCGGTTTTTATGAATTTTAAAGAACATTACCCCCATTTCTTACTTTTTTCAATTGGGTAGTTTGGTTTTATTTAGTTACCGGACCTGTATTTGAAGAATCTATCCAGGGTATTTGATCGAAATGAAAGGTATATTTCTTGGATTAGGCAATTCTGGTTTAGGCCAGGGAATTTTAATTATCAGGCCTACCTTAAAAAAAAGGAGTTTTAATTACTTCAGGTCCCTTATAGATTGATCAGCACCCGTGTATTTAGCTCAAATCTTTTTGTTTCCCGTTGGTATGGGAGAGTTTCGTTATTTCGATTACTAATAGTTATTTTTTTGCTGTTCTTATGGTGAAAAATTATGGAGGAAAAAAAGCTTTTACGGCATTTCAAGGAATATGTCAATATTGAAACGAGTAAAAAGAATAATTCCTTTTATTTACTGTTTTTGTAAATAACTAAACAAAAAGCCCCAAAGGGGCAAATGAAACAATGGCGTACTGAAAAAAAGACACTCTTTATTATATATGTCATTTGGTATTGATTTGATAAGCAAAAAAAAAGAAATAAAAATAGCAGGTTTCTGAAGTGGGGGTTCTCGTAATATTTGATGGGTTAAAGGTAAAACGGCATCAGTTTTTTACTCATACTCTGAAAATTTATTAAAGGATATTTAATAAAAAAAAATAATAATAATGAAAAGAATTACAACCCCTAAAACGAAAAAAGTTTTGTTGGATATCAGCAAAGATGTAGTGTTCAAAAACTGCTTCAGGATTTTAATCCCTGACGTGCCAAAGAAAAACCACAATACGCTAAAAGTAATAGCAATTGGTAATGTTGTAAATCCGGGGATTTAAGTCGGGGTTTCCGTTTCTATAAGAAATTTGCCGGTTACGAATTTGGTTTGAAGCAAAACAAATATTGATGATTTCCTTATGAAATTATGGCTAAGATTGTTATCACAGAATAAAACATAGAAAACTAACTAATACTGAAGAGGTGTTTGAAAAGTTCTGCAAATTGTTTTTGAAGGTTTGTGACAGCGTGCGCTGAAGTTTCAGCGGGGAGCAAGAAATCTTATTAACTGTTAAATCATTGAATAGATTTTCGTTGTCACTCGAATGACGAACGACGAATATTTGACAACCTCTTTTTTAGATACAAAATAAGTTTTTGAATGAAATAACCAAACATAGTGTAGAGAATTTAAATATTCAGTAAATTCGCCTGTTTTTATTCATATGATAAAACTATTCTTTGGTTAAAACCATACAAATAAAAGGACAGGTGAAATTCAGTAGGGGAAAAGGTCAAACTTTCGAATGAAGCGGAGGAGGAAAAGTTTTTTAAAATAATAGATAGTAAATGGTATGATTGAAAAATGAGGATGGTTTTGAATCCCCAATATAGCATCTGAAATCATAAGATATAGGTCAGAAGAAAATATTAAAGAAACTGTATATGTTGATGCTTCGAACTGTAAAATCCGGAAAATGAAAAAGCATTGATAATATTAGTGAAATAAATCCCGGGGAAGAATAAAAGAGGTAAGGAATATATTGGCTTTTGAACCTCATGAAAAACAGGGTTATAACAGGTGATATAGATTTTTTTTTAATCATACTTCCAGGTTTTACTTTTCGTCTCTTTTGGGGGTTGGGACGTTATGTGGAATTGATTTCAGTTCAGTTCCGGCCAACTCAAAAGCAATTTTGCAACAGAAGCAGAGATGAACTGGAAAATTGGGAAAAAAGGGGCTTTATTCAAGTCATTTTCATGACGATCTTCCTCAAAAGTGTATTTCCTTACTTCAGAAATTTTGTTTTAAAAGTTAACAGGTTTTAAAGAAGGAGTTACCGTAATAATACTTTATTAAATGTTTAACACTTTAGAACTATTGCAATGAAAATTATTAGAAGTAATCAATAAGTTAACAGACCTAAGTTTGGCTCTAAGTCAAAGAGGGTCACAGAACCCGTAAAGGAAAAAACCACTGATTGTAAGTTTAAAAGGGAATTGGTGAAGCAATTTTGCCCTTTTCATTAGGGGAAATAATTGTTAATTCTAGGGACTTAAGTCTGAATGCTAGTATACAAATTGATTTTTTCAAGAAACTATTGAAAGTGCTGAATAATGATTACCAAAAAATTACTTTATTCTGGAGTAGGAAACGGGGTATTAAAAAACAGTATTTTAAAGAATTAGAGAAAATATGCAATACCAAAAATCAAATGGCTTCAATAAGTAAATTTGGTGTGGGTTTTGTATAGATATTTAATTACAAGTTGAGGAATAACTACTGATGCTAATTTTATGCTTCTAACAAACGTTATTTATTTATAAAGTTTACTTTGAAAAAAATTACTTTATTTATTTTCAATGCCGACAAGGGTTTTCTTATCTGGTGTTTGCTCATCAATAGGTATTGACATTATGAAAATGGACTTTGGAGCCACGGGTGCCAAAGCTGTTGTATAATACATGTGGTTTAATATGCTTTGATTTTTTGTATTAATCTTGTTGCAAAGTGTAGAACACAGATGTGGAAAAAAAAAGAAGTTTACGTCTTCTTTTTTTATATTTCATTCATTGTTATTCTATGGGTGGAATTTACCAGGTTTGTCGTTATGAGGGAACAATTGCACATAAGAGAGGTATACTTTTTAAGTATGATTTCTGATAAAACCTTTGTGGATACAGAATAATGATAATGGTGAAGAATGAATAAAAACCAAATCCATTTTGTTTCCGGCTTAAACCAAAATACATTTTCAAAGCATGAGTTTAAATGGGGAAAAAAGTTCGTTTCAAACATTAAAAATGTACCCCAAAACAAGGGAAGTTATAATGAAATTAAGGGCAAAGGTTCACCCTATATTTTCTTGTTTTATTAATGAAGGACAAGGGCGTGAAACCATTTATATAAAGTATAAGATAATGAAAAAGTTGGAGTTTTATAAAAAAATTTGGAGTTTATGAGATAAAAGAAGCCATTAATTCAGGATGGTAATGGTCGCTTTTGATAAATCCTCCAGATACAATAACGACATTATCCATGGGTGGAGGAAAAAGATGATACCCTTGCAAGTGGAAACGGAAAAACTTTTCAATGGGTTTCTTATATAAATTGAATACTTTGAACATTGTTATGACCAACTTCTACCAGAATGGAGTTTTGATTATGTAATTATTCTGGTAATGAAGGAAAACTATGAATGCTTAATTGTTGAGGTAAAATAGGAGATGAATCAAAAAATATTGCATTAAGGGGAGGAAAGGGTTAAAGGAAGGCTTTAATTTTGAGATAATGGAGCAAACCTTAATATGACATTTGGGTTCAAAAGAAATTCAATCCCGTTTTCCCTTAAGTTACTTGATTTTCAATAGAGAGATATCCGGGTTCAAAAAGTGAGTCTTCATTTGCCAGTGAAGTTTTTTCTGATTGCAAAGAACAAGGTATCACGAGCCAAAAAAAATATTCTGAATAATGTTTTAATACCGTGGTTACAGGTTCTTCCAAGGCATCTTATGATCGTGATGAAAAAGGTACGAAAATTTTTGTTAATCATGACTTCTGGGGTACCGCTTTACATTATAGGAAAATTTCTAATGACACTTGGTATGTTGCTTTCTGTTTAAAGATCTGCCGATTCCTTTCCCCTGCTAAGACAGTTCCAAAGTTAGAATAAAAGTAAGACGATAACTTCAATAATATCGGTGCCTAATTATATTGGGAACAAATCGTTTGCCCAAAAAAATTCGATACGATAAGTTACCTGTAAATTGATAAAAAACTGCTGCTAAATTTGGGAACTTTTATTCGTCAATGATGGCAGGCTAAAACCTGCTAATGGTTAGTAGTGAAATTCTGAGAAAAAAAAACGGCGGAAAAAAGTATCTTTAAAAACTTAAACGCAGATCGGGTTTTCCTTGGTATGATGAGTTATCTGAATACTGGCAACAGGCCCAAGATTAAAGTTAAACATGATAAAATAAAAATATTTTGGAATAAAGGAAAGTATGCTTCTTACTTTGACTTTATTGTATGTGAAGGTAATATAAAAACTTACGGATGTGTTAGTGATGCTTTGCGAAAAACCTGCTCAAAGGGGAACATTTGAAAAGGATATAATTGCGGTTGATGAAAGGATGAATGTAGCCTTTATGGTGTTTCAAGAATTTTCCAAGTACTTCCTGATCCCTATGATATTTAAAACCATGGTACCACCACAATACACCCGCATGGACTTCGGTTGAAGACTCTATTTTTTGAAAGTGTAAATTCCAACTTACCTGGAGATCATAATGGAAATTGATAAGGCAAATCAATTCTTAATGGACTACATGATATCGCAAAATATGGTGAGAAAATAATGCCGTCAAAAACCAGAACACAATGGAGATAGGTATAAAAAGATGCATTTTTAACCGTCTGGCAGTATTTATGGTTATTTGGCCTTTTAATGATATGTTTTCATTTATTGGTTTTAGAAAAACCAATTTCTAAAGGTAATAATGAATATACTATGGGGCTCGTTATTTTTGGTTTTATTCTAAATTAGGTTTGGCAATGCGTGGAATTTCCGGCCCTGCACCATGGGCGATGGGTATGAATCAAGATATTATTGCATGGGTTACTTGTATCAGGATTGTTTTTTGCCAGAAGTTGATTGACAAGGCTGCAACAACCTCCTGACCTCGTTATTTTATGGTTGTCATTTGGTTGGAGAACCCCGAGATAACCAACCTGGTTCCGTATTAAAATCATACTGGCTTACAATTCTTGTATCGGTTATTACCGGTAGTTATGGTTTTCTTGCACTATCGATGTTATTGGGTTTCCTAAATGGTGATAATGATGTTGGAATAAAAGAAATGTCAAAATTTTTTAAACAGCAATATTGCTGAAAATCTGCATAAGCGAAAGGCAATGACAGTTGGTCTCTATTGTTACCAAGGAACATTCCTTGGTGGAATTTGGGCAAATGAAAGTTGGGGAAGTATTGGGGGGGACCCTAAGGAAACCTGGGCACGGTTTGTATATTGGTATATTCATTTATACTTCTATGTGTATATTCCGGGCTTAAGGGGTAATATGTTTCAACCTTGCATCTGAATTGGTTTCTTTTCTATTTTTATGACTTATTTTGGAGTTATTATTATTTTTCAGGACTTCACTCCTATGCTTCAGGTGATCCAATGCCAATCCATCTTTTCTATATTATGCAATAGTAGTTATTGCATTGTGGAAAACATAGCATTTTTGAAAAAAACAAAAAATTTTCAGATAAAAAATTGATTAAGTTTAAAAATCGTAAAATGAAAGGCTTAAAAATCATTTTTTAAGCTTTTTTATTTTTCCAATAATACGGGTTCCAAAAAAAGATAATTTTATCAGAAAATGTAAATCTTAACTTTTACCTTTCATAACCTGTAAATTCAATTGGTTCCCCTTTCAATTTTCCCTTTGGATGTTGGCTAATACATTTAAACTCTTCTTGTTGGGGATCAATGAAATTAGCAAACTATGGATACCGGAATTTTTGGGAATATTTCCTGTCATCTTAGTAATAGCTTTAAGCATTGATAAATATGGCTGTAAAATCTGTGGTTGTAGACGCAGCCTCACTATCAATCCTGCAAAGGAACTTTAATCCACTATCTGATTAAATAATTCAGACTTCAAAAGAAGTTCAAATCAAAGGCAAATTTCTTTTAATCGATATTATTATTTAATACTATTTCTTTCTGAATGCTTTGAATCCACATTGAGTATTATAATATCACCTAAGTTTGGATTAAGCCTTTTCCACAAATTTTAAAAAAAACAATTACCTTTCATTTTTGCACCTTTTTTTAAATACTGATTGTGGCTCTTCCGTGTCCAATTGCAACTAATTTCTGTTCATTGTAATGGCTCAACCAAAAAAAAGGTGTTTGACCAGTTGTTGACGGTCAGCATCAGTTTATTAATGATAGGTTTCTTCACATTATTCATCATGAATACCACATTATAAACATTGCTCCACCCCCTTTTTACTATCATTGGTGTTCTAGTGGTTTGACAATTCAAAATTCTTTCAATGGCCTCCCTGAAGAAAGGTACCTTTATTTTTTTCAAGTTGATTCCTTTTAATGATATCCAGTGTTTTCACCCTTCCCGGGCAACCATCATGACCACAATTATGTCCCATTTAAAATTTTGGTTATATCAAATAACCCCCTTCCAATTGTTTAACTTTTCTTAGTAGAAAAATCCCCTTTTCCGTGGGGATGTTCATTGCTAGTTAATTTTCTGTTATGTTCTTATAAACTGCAAATCGATGAAATAGAAAGAGGTTTGCTAATTTCTTTAACTATTAATTTTGATTTGGAATCTTCAGAGCCAACAAAATAATATCAAGGATTTGTCATTTTTGCGATCAATTCATTTTCAATGTTTTGTATTGATTGAAAATCGACTACTCCAAAGTATCTTATCAATATTTTACTTATTAATTCGAGGTGTTCAGAATTTGTAGATCACAAAATCGGGTTGTTGCTATAATTTCATTTTCATATTTAATTGTTTATATGAAAGATCATAATAGTCTTCGGGGAAACTACTAATATTAAAAAAATACAAAAAACATAATATATGTTACTAATGTTGCTGAAAAGCAGATCAAGATCTATTATTTCGCAACATAAATAAATTTAAATCTATTTTCTCCTATACGTAAATTGTATTTTTGCATTGTGGATTTAAAGGATTTTACTTCTTTGCTAAGGAATTGTTTTACAAATTATCCGGTAAATTATATTTCTTTTCCTCAATAACTTAACGTTTTAAAACCGGGGGCATTTTCAATTTGTTCAGATTTCTGCTTGTCTATTGCCCTGAAACCCAAACCTACATCAATCTGCAGATTTTTTTATTTGTTAGGTAACTTCCTGAAATTACAAATTTTCAGAAATATGAACTTTCCATCTGTTTAAAATTCTATGAACTTTGAAAAAGCTTTTTTCTTTGTCAGGCACCGTTATAACACAATGCTAATTACAAATCAGTAGAATTATCATCTACGGAAAAATATTTTCAATGTCCCCCAATCTAAACTTACTTTTTAAAATTTTCCAAGTTTTTGATTGTTTCATTTGCTTTCTTTATCATGGCTTCAGTAAAATCTACCCAATTACTTTCCACTATCCCTACTTTCTTTCGCAACGAAAGCTCATTACCTGCCCCGGAACCAAGGTAAAACAATTGAATCCCTTTTTTTTCTACAGAACCCGGTAGGAATTCCACATCCCGATTATAGTCTGCTCTTGTTTAACCTCTAACTTGGAATAATCAAGGCTAAAATCTTATTCTCTGCAAAACTGAATTCAGTTCCCAACCACATTTCGGCCGCCAGTCAAAATACCATCATTATTTACTACTTCGGCATACTTTTTTTCACCAGTTTCTTTAATTCTTTTGAATATAATATTATTTTAATTATTAAATGACAGGAAATGATTTAATTTCGAAGGTTTTATCAATTTAAAATAATCATCTTCCCTGTTCTTTTTACTCACCCTTTCCATTTTTAAGACGGAAAATGAGAAAAGGACGCAGAATTTCTTTAAATTTTTAAGTTTTAACTAATAAAGCATCTAAGCAAACAATACCAAATGTATTAATTAAGGATGAAGGTTCAGATTAGTCGTTAACAAAGAAGTTTGGATTTATTCTTTATCTGAGTAAAACCTTTGATTCAATATTACTTCGTCGCTTAATATTTCAAGTTACCTTTATAGTAACCACTTAAACTCTTATCATTCTCACATTCAAGTCAAATATTAATTATTTTACATCTCCGCTGTATGACATTAACTTTCGTTAACAATTTCGATTTCATACCCTCACTTGTTTCACTGTCAAAGTTGAAAAGGCTAAAGTTAATCAAAAGTAGGGGGTGTGAAGGTTTTAGTTTTTAGGTATTACCAACTGTCAATAATCTTTTTTTTTGCTGAAAAATTTCAAATATATCAGGCTCCCTTACCTAATACTGTCATTTGACCATTTACTTATGAAGTTCAAAGCCAGATGAAAAACAGGAAACAAATAAAGACTATAACCTCCGTTTCTACAATACCAATTTAAGTAATACCAACAGACAAATCATATTCAACATCATCTAATAATATGTTTTCAGGTGGGCCTCTTCCTTTTTTTTACATGAATCGAATAAAGTAATTTACAAATTCGGCCCCAATTAGTAAAATGAAAATAATTTTTTCATTTGAAATAAATTTAGATTAATAATAATTTTGATATAAGAATCAAAAACTACAGATTTGTATACAAAATTAGCAAAATTAAATTATTTATCAAATATGTTTTGATCATTACAAATTTCACAAAATTTATTTTAGTGATTTTTTTAAAAAAAAAAGTTGTCACTTAAAAGGACAACTTTTAAATTAAAAGGCTTATGGTTAGTTTGAAACAAACTACTTCTTTACAAAACTCGCATTTTTAAACCTTCTTTTTAACAATATAACATCCATTATCAAATCATTACTTTTTGAGTATGTAAACCATAAATTGTTTCAGTGTATATTTCACCAATCTATTATATTCTATTTTGAACCCTTAGTTGTATTAATATTTAGAATAGTTAGCGGGTTGGGTACATAATTACTTGTCAATTTTGAATCATTTATAGTTGTGAAACCCGATACAAAATTTGAAAAGGTATAAACAGCAAACCTTCTGTGTAAACGCTTCAACGCTAGGTGTATGCTGTGGGTTGATCCGCCTGATTCATCATAAATGATAATTCATTTATTGGTCTTTATTAAGCGAATCCTTGATGATCCTTATATTAGAGGCCAGTCCTTTATAAATATTTAATAAAAATTCCCTATCCTTTCCTTCGGGATCTTCTCCGATATTGCACGTACAAAATGAAACAATTGGCCCACCGTATAATCATTTAGAAGAACAGGCATTTCTCCGGGGAAAATAATAAAGCTGTATTTTCAATTCCTTCAGAATGTTATGGTTAATGCTCTGTTGATTTTCATTATTTTTCCAATGCACCTGGAATAGAAGTCCCTTGTACAGAGTATTAGGAATATTTTGGTCATTAAGAATCATTGATTGTTGAAATAATCACTGGTTACAAGTCTGTTTCCTTCAAATTTTATATCAACAGAGACAAATTATGGGGCTAATTCATATATATCCCAAAAAAACCTCCACGAATTTATTGTAAGTATATCGTTGTTTCAAAACCTTTTTCCCCCAGCCAAACAGTTTCTTTTTTGTTCGTTCGTATAATTGAATATGGTTGTTCAAGATCTTTTGAATTTTTTTTTTTTTGCTTGTCTGAGGCTCAAGCCACTCATTAGGCAATTCCGGTTCCGTTGTGGTGCTGATATTATATGCAGCAATAAATCTTCATTTAGTATTATGGATTCCGTTGCATCCATATCCATATGTTTAAAGAGTTATTCGATATGATATCCATATAGGCTGTAACTAATTGTATAGTCATGATTTCCATAAATATATAAACAGAAATTCCATTCACATTGTATAAGTTGTATGGAATTGTATCCCTCTAAACTAACCATTACTCCTTCCAGTGGAATATCGGGTGCATCATTCCTAAACTGTCCATAAACAGAAACTAATGGTAATGGCAGCAACTGAAAGTTGAGATTTCTGTAGGTTCTTTTATAGACTGTCTGGTAGAACATTATACCCCAAAAGATAAGTTGCGTAATATTATTAGTTTCATACGGGAAGACCCAGGTAAACTATAATCCCCCTTTTTCATAGGTAAACTTTCTATTCTGTCCTTCCAGCATAGATACACCTTCCAGAGGTTCATTGTTTTTCTATACCGTTTCCGGCAATAACTCCATTTCCATCAATTGGTTCGAAAACAAATGTTGTGAAAGTATAATCTGTTGCTCAGCCCAATAATCCGGCAGTTTTAATGTCGAGATTATAAACATCATTAAGTCTAATTGATCTTACCGGCCCATTTTCATGGTTGAATAAAAACTACATCAGTTATGGCCATTCGGATAAATTGATAATATTGAATTGCGAGATTATTAACTCCGGTTATAAAACCGGATTTTCAAATGGAATATATACAGAATTTATTCCGGGAAACACCTTACGGATTTAAATACATTTCATTTCATCATGTCTATCCATCCTCCGGTCAGATTTCCAATCAGTTGTTTTAACCCGACCTGAAGTGGTAAATATTGTCCAATCCAAATAATCTTTAATAAACTGTAACACCATATAAATATCCTCCTTCGCCTAATTCGTCCTGATAGATAAAGCTGTGATTTTCTCGGTGCCAAGAGAAAAACCTGATCCGCCAGTAATTAAAACGGGATATTAGTTTGGTTCTTCCTGAGAACCAATATTTGGAAAATATATTTGCAGGTACCGGATAAACCGTATAAGTTACTGTTTGTCATTGGTCTCCAAACTGTCTCAGGAAAATCGATTTAGCATAAACTTTTATCACTCTACTTCAGTAAAAGTATGTTTATCACAATAATTGCTCCTCAACTTTGAATACTGGTTCCAGGCTGTGATGCCAAAACTTCCCAAGTTCATTATACAATTTCACAGTTTTGAACCTCCCGTTTCGTTCAAACCTAATTTCTAATAGGAACATTAAATTCAGTGACTCATCTATGCCGGCCCCGGTTTTTTTTTAAGGATTCCGGATTCCCAAATCATTATTAAAATGATAGATTTCGCATCAGAAGTAATCATATCAAAAACTAATATTTGCAAAACTTTTAGGGTCTTCATTAACAAAACCAATTTTATTTATTCTGCTGCCGGTGATTATCGATAGTAACTTCATCCCTTGCTTAAATCTGATTCAATGTACTCTTGTATGGACTTCCTGTTGACCATCTTTCCAAACCGTTTATCTGTACTGGTAAAGAATGCACATTTTAACAAAAGTTAATTTCATCCCAAAATTCAATTTCAGCAAAGGGGTATAGAGGTATCCGAAAATCTGACCGAAATGTTTTGTTGTTTGGAAAACATAGTAAAAATTCCCCTGAGACGGCCAGAAGTGTCACGCAAAGGTAGTCTTCAGCTTCCACATTTAGGTGGAAATACCTGTCCTTCAAAACTTTCCCTTTATGTTTACTGCAGCATAAGATATCCCGTAGTTGTTTGAAAGACCCTCACACTAACTTTATTGTTGCGTTAATGGTATTAAGACCTTAACAAAATCAAATTGCCATGGTAAGTTCTTTCTGATTAGGCCCGGTTATTGTTCCGATTGAATTGATTTGAGTTTCATCATTTAATCCCATTTCTTCTATGTGATTTATCGTTAAATTCTCCTTGTTTAGATGTAACTACAACATCTTTCAATCCACTTACGGGAATACCCTTCTGGAAATTTAGTTATTGAAGCATCTTTGGATCTGTAACAAAAATATTGTTTCTTCGATTATCTTGGATGGATTGCTTCACACTTCCTCGGAGTAAGGAAATAATAAATCTTTCTTCCAAAATCGTACTGACCAACAAATTTTCATTTTTTCTACCAGGATTAAACCAAGTCTGAGCTGAACGTTCCCTGAACATTTCCAGAATACTCCATTCAATATCAATTATCAATATTAAAAGGTGCCATAATTATGAAGGTAATTTATTCTCAGTTGGGAAACGGATTTATTCCTAAGGGTTTATTATTTCTGTCAGGGGACATCAATTTAGGTTCGGGGCAACCACTACCTCTAAACCGCCGTGATGCCATGTTCCGGAAAAACGAAAGTAGTAAATTTCTTCCTATTCGATTAGGTCAAAATTGTTAACCAGTTTCCCAACTTGTAAACTTTTGAAACAGAACAAAATCACCTTGTTTGGACACCACTTGCTGTTGAAAAATTATTTAAAAGATGATCAGATAATATGTGGTCCTTTGAATGCTGTGAATGAAGTTATATTCATTATTTAAGATTGGTTATTTGCGGTTCCAACC